>JAUOBU010148846.1:0-13014 GCA_032360585.1 Nereis procera | reverse complement strand
GGGGGGTGGGGGGGGGGGGGGTGTTGGTGGTGGTGGGGGTGGGGGTGGTGGTAGTGTTGGTGGTGGTGGGGGTTGTTGTGGTGGTGGTGGTGGTGGTGTTGTTGTTGTTGTTGTTGTTGTTGTTGTTGTTTGTGGTGGTGGTGGTGGTGGCAATTGTGAAGATCTGAACACTAGATTTGCCTAATAGTCATCATCAATGTTAAAATACTTGCCACATTGACGATGATCATAATGGTCTTGATCATTTTGCATGTTGCTTGAAGGCAGATGATTCATGCATGGTATCTGCTGAATGAGGTCCACTGATCTCCCTTCTTCCTGTCGCTATTTCTCTCCCTGTTTTTTTTTCTGCCTCCCCTTGGTGGCCACAGACTGTCGGGGGAGGCTGACTGTGACTACTTTTGCTCGAGTGCAACCATCTTGGTAGTGGTTGCCGCGCAGGGCACAGCCACCGAGCAGTGGGACTCAGTGTAGGGTTTGGGACCAGTGTGGGGTAGGGTTCAGGGTAAGGTTTGGCTCAAGGTAGGGTAGGGCCCAGGGAAGGGCCCTGTGTAGGGATGGGCCTAGGAGAGGGATCAGTCCAGGGTGGGTGGGGGCCAGGGTGGGGAGGGGCAAAGAGAAAGGGTGGGCTCAAGGTAGGCTAGGGCTCATGGCAGGGTTGGGTCAGGGCAGGGTGAGGCCTCGGATAGGCCAGGGGAGGGTAGGGCCAAGAGAAGGATGGGACCCTGGGTTGGCGGGACAGGGTAGGGCCAAAAGTAGGATGCGGCCCTGGGATGGTAGCACAGGAGGAGATGCTTTTGGGAGGTCAAAGACGCAGTTTCTTTGTTTTGTCTGTCGGTCTGCATGTCTAACTTTTATATGTCTATCCCTCTGTCTATGGTCTCTTTGTGCATGTGTGTGTTTGTGTGTGTATGTGTGTGTCTCTACTTGTGGATGTCTGTGAATAAATGTCTGTGTTTACTATGTGTGAGTGTGTGTGAGTTTGTGTCTTTCTGTTGCTCCTTATTTATTTCTGTTCTCTTTCTCCCTGTCTCTCCCCTCCTTCCCCCTTTCTCTCGCTCTCTCAGTGAATTCTATATGTCTGACCAATGCTGTTGCCAATATGCGAATGAAAAATCTGGACTTCTATCAGCAGCTAATGGTGGAACAACTTCATTTGATGTGCTTGGTATTTCAGCTGAGGTTTATCATATATACTTCCATCAAAGTGGAAGGGATCTCTCTGATGAATCTCGCTACTAGCTCTATGACACAACATCACAAGCTCATGAAAAGACATTCTGAACCAGAAAATACAAGTATCAGTGAACATGAATGCTATTATATACCACCCAGCGAGAAGACACATAATTTCATCACATAAGGGCAAATGTATCTATATGCTCAGCAATGCTGTCACACTGCTTCTCCACAGAGGCAGCTGCACAGTTCAGATGAATGTTTTTCAACATTATACTGTATTTTCAATCATCTCTTTGTGCTACACTATGAGAGATCACTACAGTGTTCATCGTCGTGTTCTGGTCGAGCATTGTCTCAATGCTCATCTTTTTCTCTCCCTGAAGATGTTAACATAGACAGCTCATATGACCTTTCGAGGGTGGTGTGTTACTCATATGTGTCTCATTCTGTGGGAAGTGGTGTTTGAAGTTGTGGCATCAATCATTATTGTGATCTGCACTGTACCTGAGGAGGGCATCATATCAGGGTGTATGTGACCCCATCACACAAATGGAGTGTGTCGAGAAATAATTGCTACTGTCACAGCATGACACCTAATCAGGTAGTGGGTTCTATATATGTATGTCACATCTATAATGAAGAAGTGATGCGGTTGAGTCCTCCATCAGCATTGTGATACCAACCTATCTGTCAGTGTCTTCCACGTACATGTAACATCCATGATAAAGAAGTGATATCTAAGGTTGCCTCCTTGATGCTATCAACCTATCAGGCCGTGTGTTCAGTACACATATCACATACATTAAGAAGAAGTGATGTCTAAGGTTGTGTTCTCTATCAGCATGGTGATATCAACCTATCTCCTGAGGCTGAAGTTCAATCCACATACATCTCACCCCATAATGGAGTAGTGATGTCTCGAGATATAGCTCTCATCAACATGGCGGTATCCATCCATCTCTTAAGAACATACTATCAGGTGGTGCGTTCCTCATACATGTAACATTCAATATGTAAAAGTTATGTTTCGTTTTGTGGCCCCATCAGTCTGGTTATATCCATCCTGACCCACGAGAACATCCTATTAAGGAGTGTTGAGCTGATACTTGTCACACTCAACATGATGGATAGATGTCTGAGGTTGTGGCCCCCACCTGCATTGCGATATTTACCTATCTCGTGAGATCATCTTGTCATGTAGTGATGTATCTGTTCTAGGCTCCCACCTGTTTGGTTATACTCCCCTATCTCATGATATCATCCAGTCAGGTAGTGATGTATCGGTTTTAGGTTCCCACCTGTATGTAGTGATGTATCAGTTCTAGGCCCCCACCTGTATGTAGTGATGTATCAGTTCTAGGCCCCCACCTGTATGATGATACTCACCTATCTCATGATATCATCCTCTCAGGTAGTGATGTATCAGTTCTAGGCCCCCACCTGTATGATGATACTCACCTATCTCATGATATCATCCTGTCAGGTAGTGATGTATCAGTTCTAGGCTCCCACCTGTATGATGATACTCACCTATCTCATGAGACCATCCTGTCAGATAGTGATGTATCAGTTCTTGGCCCCCACCTGTATGATGATACTCATCTATCTCATGATATCATCCTTCCAATTTGTGAGTGATCCAAACCTATAACATTCAGCTTGGTAAAGTCTCATATAATCCAGTATGGGTTGAAGAGACGTAAAACACTACTCAATCAATCAATCAATCCCATCAGCAAGGTGATGTTCACCCTGTCTCATGATGACATCTGTCACATAGTGTTCTTCCCCTAGATACCTTCCATAAAATCACCAGAACCACGTGGTATAATAGGACATTCATACTCAATCTTTTTTAATCTTGGCCATGTCATTATCCGTCAGTTATTTTGTGCATAGAATCACGAAGAACATGACCTCGCCATGCCATTTCTCGGCAGATATGTTGCGAATGAAGTCATTAGAATATTATGAAAAAGAACAGTAGTCAACATGTTTACAAATTTGCCATGCCAGTACTCGACAGATATGGTACCTGTGGATTCACTAAAAGATGAGTTGAAAGGTCATTCACAGTCAAGCTGGTCATATATCCGCCATGTCAGCACTGAAAGGGTGCCCATGAACTCACAAGAACATGGTTTTAAAGGACATTTATACTCGAACGGTTCACATATATTCCATGCAAGCACTCAATAAATATGTTGCCCATGAAATCACTAGAGCGTGGGATAATAAAACATTTATGCTTAAGCTGCTCACAGATTCACCATGCCTGCACTCAACAGATATATTGCCAGCATTGAAGATAATCATAAAAATTCCCTGCTGCCAGTGAAATAATGAGTCAGTTGTGAGAATCTGACCCCATCCAAACATCAGAGGGTGCCACTTCCACTTTGATCCCATCGGCTTCGTTGATGTGCCCCCTAATTGATCTTGTCACGTGGGCTGGAATCCAACACGTCTGCTGAGTCTAATCCAGCTTTCTTCTCACGGCTTCCGGCCTACCCACACATCTTTCTAATCATTCCATACTTACACTACTTATCAATATCGATTGATTGATTCATTGATCTGATTCATCGATTGACTACACATCTGGCAGCTCGCCGATTTTGTCATAATCACTAATGATGCGACTCAAACGGCTAAGGTACCAATTCACTAGTGCTTATGGACGTTCTTATGGCAACGATACAGGTGAGACCATGGACCATGAGTACTTTGGCAGCTCTTCATTGTCAAATTGGTCTTCCAGGACACAATTTAACCGCTTCAATATCCTTCATGTAGCATGCCTCCTCTTAATAATGTTACCTACCAAGTCCAGGGCCACAGCTGAATCATATCTTTCAGAACGACCCTGACATCCTACCCGCTCCATGGTCCAGACTCAACAAACTATCTATCCCACGAAAATATCTAAAGAAACAGACCTAGGTGCCTACCCATCTCATGAACCCAGCCGAAATATCTCTCACCAAACAGCCCTAGCAACCCACCCATTGCATGGTCCCATGCCAAAGCATCTCTTATCACACCGCCCACCAATAGCCTACCTTTCCAAGGTCCCAGCCCAAATACGTCTGAATATACATTCATAGCAACCATCCCATCTCATGGCTCGACTCAAATATCTCGAGCTAAACAGCCCCAAAGCTCACCTATTGTATGGCCCCTGCCCTTTTAACTCCTACTAAAGAGCCCTAGAAGCTTACCTTCATTATTTCTCAGCCCCTGCTCTGATAACTCCCACTAAACAGCCCTATATGGCTCCCTATCCCATAGCCCAAATATCTTTAACTAAAGAACTTTATTTGCATGCCTATCCCATGACCGCTGCCCCCAATTGCTGACTGAACAGCATCAAACGACTATCAATCCCATGGTCTCAGGCCAAATATATCAGACAGAACAGCCCCAGGAGCCCGTCTATCCCATGGTTTTGGGCCAAGTATCTTCGACTAAATAGCCCAAGGAGCTCCTGCCCCAATATCTCCGATTAAACAACCCTTGGAGACTATCTTTCTCATGGCATTAGCACCAATATCTCTGACTGAAGCACTCTAGAAGTCTACCTATCCCATAGCTTTGGTCCAAATATCTCTTACTGAACAGCCCTAGCAGTCTACTCAGCTCAACGCCCCGTCCAAACTATCCTTGGCTAAACACCTCTGAAAGTTCACCCATTCGCTGGCCTTAGCTCAATTCTCTCTAACTGGACATCCCCAGCAATTCTACCCATTCTGACTAAATATCTAACTAAGCAGCCCTGTCAATCTTCCAGTTCTTTGACATCAACTTGAACAGCATTGATCAAACATCTCCCTCCATTCTCAATTATCCTTTATGTTTCATCTATCAGTGAGCACATGCAGATAATTTCGTATTGTTCATTCTTTAACCAGTCATTTCTGGTCAGACATCTCCACAAACCTACCTAACTCCCAATACTCCTGTAACAAACCTCTGACCAATGAACTTTGTTTCTCTTCCTTAGAATTTCTCCAGACTCACATCTATTGACAGTCTGTCTCAACTACGATCTCTTTGAGAGTATACCGATAAGCTTGCACTCTTTATTCTCATCCACGGTGCATCTGACGTAGCATAAAACAAAAAATACTATCCAATCAGAATATTGGTTGAAGTTCTCATCAACCACTCACTCACATAAAACATACTGGAAGTTACTATCTAGTTCACGAATCTTTTTTCTTATATGGATGATGTCTGAAAGTCTCTGTCCCCCGACAGATATGCGTATAGGAGGGTATGAGGTCCAGAACGAGGGCATGAGGCATTTCAGAAGGTTCTATAGCTGTCGTTAGCAGCCAAATACCTTCATCTTCTTCTCATATGACGTATGTAAATATTTCCAAATTCAAAAGTAACTGTGGGTGTTCTCTGTACTGCATTCATTCTTCTTTGAACAGAGGACATGGGCTTTCCATGTTTCAATATAGCCCATTGGTTCGGAAAGGGACAATAAACTCTAGCAAGTAGTACTATCTCTATTCATTAGAGTCCCTTCATGAAAAAGGCCCGAACTTTCCATTACACATAACAATCACGTCTGTCATGATCTGGCCATAATGAACAAGTCCGTCGTGGATGGAAATCATAGAAAATGACCCAAATGTCGGACTGGTTGCATACTTTTTTTACTGGGACATTCTCCTTGCAGAGACAACAGACAATAATATCACCCAGTATTAAATTTGATATGAAACACCATTCTTCACATTCCAACTGATATCACCTGATATAATGTTTGGCATAGCTCACCGTCCATGGCAATCCAACTTATATCATTGGATATAATGTCAGATTTATTGATC
The DNA here is from genome assembly GCA_032360585.1 of Nereis procera. Classification (NCBI taxonomy): domain Eukaryota; kingdom Metazoa; phylum Annelida; class Polychaeta; order Phyllodocida; family Nereididae; genus Nereis; species Nereis procera. Next base: position 6,988 of record JAUOBU010148846.1, on the reverse strand, counting down.
GCCATGGAAGAATTATAGATTGACATACATGTAAGGTGGCATGCTCTGATGTGAAGTACACATGCAAGTGATGATTCAAACATGTATTGAGATATGCATGATCGTTATATTCACTGTACAAGCATTGATATTTAATGCACAAAGAATGTCATATTGCATAGCTACTTCAGGCCTAATCCTTAATAGTGGATTTAAGATCTTAATCATGGAATTAATCTACACTTGTTTCAGACCAGTCTATGGTCCATTTTGTTTGGCGGGTTTGTCCATGTTCAGCTTCTATACATTTCATTACCTGTGCAATATGATGGCAGGTGTCACGTCATCTGTGCCGATTTGTGTCAGGTGTCATGCGGTAAGTTTGACCCCAGGTTAGAGGCTACTGTTACCATGCCAACCACACTGATTGACCACCTACACAGAATAACCACTCTGTCATCAATGTCACGAAGTTTCCCACATGCGACTATTTAACCTATTAACGAGTGAAATCAATTTTAGAATGTCAAGTGACTAGTTACTCATATCAGTATATCTCTCAGCAGTCTTTATTCTCGATGTAGGAGAGTCGGAAGGGCTTAAGTGTAGGAATTAGTCACCAAAGTGGTAGTGCACAAACATCTGTTATTTTGTCAAATGTCATATGTCTTTTATTTGTTATTTTGTACATATGTTGATAACATCATTTTTTCGTGTTGCAATCGCAAAAGTACATGGTCAACTCTTTCACTACATCAGCCACAAATCACCCCCGAATATTGTGTCTTTCAAATCCAGTTGGACAGGTTCTAATGGTCCAATTTGCATTAAATCGAAATCAGACTGTAGTAGGGAATGAAATAGCCACATGGTTGGAAAATGATGATGTAATAATAGTGTCCACTGGCCAGTGATAGAATCGTGACTTATATGCATTAGCAGAGTCAAGGTTGGGTGCTTTATTCTTGATTACAACAAGGCAATCATATGCAGTTCAAATTAGGTGAATATCGTTGTTTCTGTATATAAGAGAAATGCATGTGAAATCTTCCACGGAAGTCCGAGGTTATATAAGCTGATGTTGCTTTGATGGCAGCGGAAAGGATTAGGTGAGTAATGTCTGAGACCAGAGATGACAGGTGATAGGGCATCTGTCTGGGATAAAGACATACACATTAGCCTCTGTCTCACCTCTGTGACCGGCCTACATTACCCACTGATATGGGCTCTCTCCATTAGACACGATTAGTCACGAACCTACTCCTATAATGAATTTAACTTTTCACTGCTACATCTATTTACATCCACCTTGTGTTTTCATCAGTTCACAGATCACTAACATGAGCTGTGACCATATGGAGAAGTAACATTGCCAGATTCTATACCCAACTACAATCATTTTTCATTTCTTCAAATCAAACCTTCCGAAGCCTTCAAATTGAATTTGAATGACTCTTTATTCAAATATTCAAGAGTGATATGAGAGTTACAGTAATGAGAGGATAAATTCATCATCACCTGACCTAGCTGATAGGATTTTCTCTGATGCATTTGGACATAGTCTTTACGTATAGCCATGACCAACATGTGGATTGTTCAAGCTGCAATACTTCTTAGTATTGATCAAAATTATGACGGTAATGAAGATTACATATATGATTAATGGTTCAGTAGATCTGATGAATGATAATGTCAATGAAATTTTCATGAATTGATGAATCAACAGATTGAACCAATACATGAAAATTCTGAGATGGACAGAAAAATACAAATACATGGACACTGGTGTTAGAAGTGAAATGTCTGAAATAATTTTAACGACAAGAAGCAGAAATATCATTGGACAAGAAAACTGATCCTCATCCATGGACTCCAGACCTCTCCACTTCACTTTCCTTCTCTCACTACATATAAACACCAGTTAGTCACCCATACACGTGCAGAGTTGATCTTCTACACACTCATATGAATCAAATAGCTGTATACATATGTGAAACAGGCCTCTCTAGCTTTGCCCACTCTGGAGCGAAGTGGGGCCAAATGTCATTGAGCCAGACCACTGAGCAAGTTAGCGCAGCAGCACAGAGGAGGGGAGAGATGTGTTGGCGACAATGGGTAGTTGTACAGCGCTGATCTTGACTATAGTGGATAGAAAGGTCATCTGCTGATCTCATCCACCAGCCACAAGGTTGTTATAGGTGCCAGCCCACTCAATCATCTCCACGAGTGGATTTTTCCTAAGACAAATTATTTGCTGTTTTTGATGCAGTCAGTGGATCCCAGTGTATTTCTCGTACTTCACTCAGTCAGGTAGATGGACCAAATATCATGGAGTGGTAATTGTGACAGTGGTGGTGATAGCGGTGGGGGTGGTAGAAGTGGATGGGATGATGGTGGAGTGATGGTGGTGCTGGCAGTGATGATGGTGGTGGTAGTGATGGTGGTAGTACTTGTCGTGGTGGTAGTGGTGGTGACAACAGCAGTGGAGGTGATGATGCTGATGGTGGTGATAGTTGGGTTATTTTTGTTGTTGTTGTTGTTGGTGGTGGTGGTGGTGTTGGTTGTAGTGTCGGTGGTGGTAGTGTTGGTGGTGGCAGTGGTGGTAGTGATGGTTGCGGTGGTGGTTGGTACTTGAAGACATGATAACTCATGTTACGGTCGGAAAGAGAGAATTAAACCCTTTCAGACAGTATTCAAATCAAGAACAATCAATTATATCAAGCAGTATAATAGTGTTGCAATTCCTTCACAACATTTACATTCAATTACTAATCAGAACAGCAATATTATTATTCAACTGCAAGGGGTTTCAATCCAGCAGAATGCAGTACTCATGAAGCCAGAACTACATTCTCAAGATCGCATCTACACAGTGATTAAGATGGCATGAAAGATAGCTCACAAATATTCATGCAAAGGATTTCTAAAACATAATTGCGAATTGTACACAAAACACATTTATATACATGTTGATTCTCCTCTCATACACAACTAGAACACTTATCCATTCATTTTACACACATTTGTGGGCTAAAAGTTCAATCACATGCACTACTGTGAGATTTCTAGTGAAGAACTGATGGACTGCAACTCTAATCCTCTATCGCCCAGTGATGATATGGGCCATGGAAAAAGAGAGAAGATGATCACCACACTTCCTTGATTATGAAATACGTCATGTAGGTATTGCTCTTCTCACCATTGTATGATCTCATGATGTTATTATGACATTGAAGGAGTTGATAATATGGGTTCAATCAGATTGGTACACCTCGGGGTCGTACTCTACTGTAGGACCTCGGGGTCGTACTCTACTGTAGGACCTCACCATCTCATTCTGGGGGTCGTGCAGTTGAAGCAGAGACCAGCATATGAAGGAGCGGATCCACAACACATTAAGCTTCAAAGAGCGATCAAATTCTTTGCAATACAAAAATCTGGTTGATTCATCTCATGAAGACATCAGGTGATTGATATGAATGCAAATAGTTTCGATTCATACGCAGCAAAAGAAAGACACCAAGATGTGCCTTGAACTTAGATGTGATTTCAGTCAAGCACTTTCAAATCTCAGCTTATGAGAAGGCGTCCAACATTTTGACAAGATTATGCAAAGAATATGACAGAATAATTGCTGTGTTTGGCTTCAACTCGAAGCGATTTGAAAGTTGAGGAGTACAAAGAAGTTGAGTAGTTTGATACTTGATGTAAGCAAACGAGGGTTAACTCGGCATGTGTTCTTGACAATGTGCCAACAATGTGAGGTGATCCTACAGTTCACTCACTCAATGCAACTACAAACCTTCTACATTAAACACTGCAGTGCAATGACTTGCTCAGGAATAATTGCATTTTACCTCATAGGATATTAAATTTGTTTAGTCTTCTCCATTTATGTCAGTTGGGACACAACACATAGCGGGGACGTGTGGCAGACACATGGCCGGGATTTGCAAAAATGGCAAGATTGGCAAACTTCTGCAAGTTTTGACTGTAAAAGTGACAACACGAAACATGTGGGAAATGTGCTTAATATCTCACCTTCCAAGCTTATGAAGTGAAGGAGTGTATGCAGTGAATTCACGACATACCTATATGCAAGTTTTAATACCGTCTGCAGGTCAAACATGCCAATAGTAGAGCCAGTTACCAAAACAGTTCGACTCACTTTCTGACCCAATTATATATATATATATAAATGAATATGACTCCGAACTGTAAGAATAGAGGCTGGAATTTTCATCAGGCTTCGAACTGAGTACAGCATCAAAGGGGCCACAATGACAGGTTGTAACAATATCTAGAACTTGGTGAATGTTGGATCACATGGGCAAAGGTGACGCGTTCATGGTTACCCACTGGAGGCCTTTGTTGAGCTCTCATGCACCCGTTTCACCACAAGATGTCAGTATCAAGGTATGAATAGGTCATCTACTCTCTCTTTTTTGCTCTCTCTGTGAATTTTGTATCTTTCGCTAATGCTGTTGTCAATATTCAATTAAAAAATCTAGACTTCTATTGGCAGCTAATGATGAAACAACTCCGTTTGATGTGCTTACTATCTTATAAATCCCCATCAAAGTGGAAAAGATCTCCCTGATATATTTTGCCACCAGCTATATGACACAACACCATCATTAGTGGATCACTAATGAATTCCTCAGCCACATAGATGAAAGGGAATACTGGGCAGGCAAATGTAACAGAAACCAAACACAACACAACCAAGACATGAAACATGAATCAAAAATCAGAACCAATCGATTGAAAAGGCACCTACAGAGACAATTCTTTATTGAAGCTCTGGAAAAATGCAAAGGAGATATAAATGCCTTTTGGAAGTTGGTAAGAAAGTATTGGCAATATGCTCCTAAGACGACAAGAATAAAGGAAATACTAGGCTCGACCGATGCAAAAGATATGGTGGATAAGCTTAACGAACACTTTTCGCAGGTGGGAGAAAAACTCTCGAATCTAATAGACATGAATGATGTACCTGACCAAGTACTTACAACGACTACATCACGCTTCGGCATACAACCAGTGAATCTCGGTAAAATAATCAAGTCAATTCGACTCCTCAAAAACTCGAAAGTGAGTGGGACTGATGGTCTAACGGCCAGAATAATAAAAGACTGTGGAAATATCATATACCAACCCCTACTACACATACTAAACCTGAGCATTGAAAATAGTACATTCCCAGAAGAATGGAAATGTGGCAAGGTGACGCCCTTATTCAAAGAAGGAAATACATCGCTTCCAAATAACTACCGCCCAATCACGATTCTTCCTACATTGAGCAAAGTCTTAGAGAGGCTAGTACATGACCAACTGTATGAATACTTAAGAAACAATAAAATACTAAATGTCAAACAATCTGGATTCAGGAAGAGACATTCCACTGGGACGTGTCTGATCGACTTTACCAAATGGCTTTATGAAAATATAGAAAATGGACGTCTCAGTGGAGTGCTCTTCCTGGATCTACAAAAGGCATTTGATACTGTCGACCACAAGATCCTCTTGAATAAACTAAAGGCAATTGGTGTGGATGACAAAAGTATTAAATGGTTCAAGTCATATTTAACCAACCGAACACAAATGACTATAGTAGACAACGTATCCTCAGATAAACTGCCCATAAATTGTGGTGCCCCCCAAGGTTCCATTTTGGGGCCATTACTATTTGTGATTTACATAAATGACCTTCCACAAGCACTATCATCAAAGGTAAATCTTTATGCCGATGATACGGCGATATTGGTAAGTGGTGATAATCCTGATGAGGTCAGGTCGAACTTACAAGAGCAATTAGAACAGGCAGGAATATGGCTGAAATAGAATCGACTAACACTGAATTGCAAAAAAACAAAAATACTCTACTTTGGCACAGTGAACAAGCTCAAAAGCATATCGAACACTGAAATCAAATATAACAACTCGAACATAGAAGTAACAGAGACCATAAAATATCTGGGAGTAAAATTTGACTCTAAACTCACCTTTAACGACCACATAGATCACATCAAATCGAAGACAATAGCCAAGATAAAGGGCTTAGGAAGAATAAGAAATAACATCAACATTAAAACAGCCCTAACGCTATACAAAAGTCTAATTGCACCTCACTTCGATTATTGTGACTATATATATGGCAGTACAAATATCAAGAATGCAAAAAGTCTTCAAGTAGTACAAAACTGTGCCTTACGCACAATTCTCCAGAGTGATAAATACCGGTCCGTAGATAACATGCACAAGACAACAGAAACGGAATGGCTAGAAATCAAGCGTAAGAAACACATGGCCCACCAAACATATAAAATTATTAACAAACTGGTGGACTTGGAGAAGGATGAACTCTTCAATACCACCACGAACAAAAGTGCAATGCAGACGAGGGCAGAAAAGAGGCAAGAACTAGCCAAACCAAAATATAACCTCACTAAAGCTAGAGAATGCTATACATATCGGGCTGTGGTAAATTGGAATCAAATTCCTCCTGAAGTAAAAGCAGAACCTACGTTGAAGAAATTTAAGAAGGCATTAGACAACTGCAAGGAATTCGAACACAATGAAAGATAGCAGAATAGACAAATAATATAATGAGCTCGGCTACGCTGGAAATGTGCCACTTGTGTGGATGCGCAGCCGAAGATAAACAACTGATAACAACAACATAACTGGTACTCCATACTGCCATCCCCATGCTGGCAATTGGGCCAGATGCCCTATGACTCTGGGCAAGAGGTCTTCGGGCACCAGGCAAAAAAGCTCCAGGCTCCAGGTGACAGAAAACCATTCCTGGAAAAGGCCAAAAACCTTGATGGGCTGTCAAAAGGACTTCAAGCTCCTTCAAGCTTGTCAAGTACAAGACTCACTCAGGGACCTCTGACCCGGTCTTAGGACCCTGTGAGGGATCAGGCCGAGTCTTAGACATCTGTTCAAGCCCAGAGGTTGTAGCAGACGTCTGTTGGACAGAAGGTTGAACCAAAGGTCCTAGACT
>JAUOBU010148845.1:0-32747 GCA_032360585.1 Nereis procera | reverse complement strand
TACTTTTGTTTATTCGTACCTGACACGCCAAAGAGTGCACACTTGTTGCACGTGACAAGTCCCAGTTACAGCATTTTACATCCGGTTGATAAATTATAGCCTTTTATGTCCGACAGAATCTGTTAAACTCTCATGCATTCAACGCTTCAGCTAATCACAGCAATAAATTTGACTTGGGATAAATAGTAATCGCCCATTTGAGGTGGATTCTTCATCAGAAATAACCCTTTTACAGCTTCATCATACCCCATCCATATGGTTGTTCCATCCATTCCGATCTCCCGCCAGTGAGTCGGGAATTTATGATATAGTCACATAGCCAAATCTAATTCTCTATCACAGCTTGCTCTTCATCCCATTCAAATTTGACCATTAGTAACATACCAGTTGAAATTGAAAGACATAATATCAAAGGATGATTTTGGGCATATCATAGTGAAAGGTTAACCTACCTTATTCCCAATCCATTCTTCTCTTGTGGAACTCGAATTCAAATTCTAATTCATTGATCTATCCTGATATATTTCTCATGCCAGCCCAGGTGAATACAGAAGACTCGATCGTACGGGGTCAGCACATAGGCAGATCTTGCACATTTGAACCTATGTTGAAATCTGTAAACCTTTGGCATCATAGTGGTATCTGGTTCTGGCTGCTTTCCACCAGTTTCGAGTGTTTTCCACGATAACCCGAAATCACACATGAATATGGTTGCCTTCTAAGTCCATTTAGATGGCTGATAATGGTCCGATCCGAATTCAATGAAAAGCAAACGGTAGTAGGGATTAGAATCTGGCCATGTCATTAGCTCCCCAATTCTTATCACAAGCGTGAGAGCTGTTAACTCAAGTCGGTTGGGACGCTTCCGATGGTGTGATATGAAACGAGCACAAGACAAACTGTGATAGTGAATAAGATCTGACCATATGGCTATTACGTCAATTCACAGCTCACTAGTGTGAGCTAAAGAAAGATGGAATTGCCACATAAATGGAAACCGATGTAGTGGTGAAAGGGTCCAGAAAATATAAGGTGTTATCATGATGACATGCTTCACCTTGAATATAGCATGGTTTTTCATCTCCAGTATGAATTCTCGATCCTATTTACTCTTCTTTCCTTAAGTGTTTTATTCAATGAATTATGCAATCAGGCAGCAAACATCTGTCAGATCAGATGTAGCCACTACCTGTAATTGATAGCAAACCCATTCATTCCTGTTTCTGCCAGCAGAACAGGATGGCTTGATCCTCTCACTGCCCTACCCAAAAACGTTCTTTGGCTTTGTAATTTCCAGAAGACTACTGAGGACATTGTTTAGTGGTGAGGATAAGGCATGCTTGTGTGGGGAGGTACGGATGGGTACTTCATTCTTGGATATTGGAAATCACTCTTGGATATTGTGAGATATTCATAAGCTGCTACATACATGATTTTTTCATTGCATCAATGTAAAGATGTTTTGCAACTTGAGCCCGGATCATTTCTGGATTCGTGTTTCTCCAATGTCACTTCTGATGCAGTATTCTAGACACAGTCGAACAAGTACAATAATTCAGTCAAATCTCAGTCTCTGTAATGACCAGAGACGTCACCCTATAGCCTTTTTACAGTAGACATGATATTCTGCAGAGATTTTTCGAGTTATTTGGTTGCAATTGATGAACACCTCGAAATGTTTTTCTGATAGAGAATGTCGCCTCATATAATAGGGTTGATGAAATTTGTAACATCATCATGTCCATGCTGTCACTGACCTTACACTTGCACTATGATGATGCCGAAATCACCCGTGGATATTGTGTCTTCCAAATCCAATTTGTATACTGCTAATGGTCCCGTTCATGTGAAACGAAAACAAGAGTACGGTGGGGAATAGGATCTCGCCTTCTTGCCATTTCATCAATTCCGAGCTCACTGACATGAGCTGGAAATTGATGAAATAGCCAAGTAGTAGGCGTCGTAGAAATGGCGAGTACTAAACCGCTAGATGGCGCTGTGGCAGTGGCAACCAGTAGTTGCATACCAGCGCCACCATGCGGCAAGCACGCCGCCTTGTGGCAAGCACGAATAATAAAGCAAGTAGCAAATGGCCAGATGGCGCTGTGCCGTTGCTCGACACTAGTTCCGTGCCTGCTCCATCCCACGGCTTTCGCGAGTAGTAAAGCAATCAGCAATCAGTTAGATTGAGCTATCGTTGAAGCTGAATCTAGTTTCTTGCCTTAGCCATTCCACGTTGACCATGTTTAATAAAAGCAAGTATCAAACAGCTAGATGCTCTGTCTTCGTTAGCAGGTGTAGGCTCCACAGAATTACTATTTACATTCACAATTAAGAATGAAACCACAGAAGAGAGTAAATAATGTTACAACATATTGCTCATATTAATTTCTGTCTATCCTACTTGCCTCTCCTAGAAGGTATGTTGTCTTCTGTTTTCACGGCCTTCAAGTAATGTGTTGAGTCATACCCGTGCCAATGCTATGTTTTTCCGTCCTGTCTGTAATCTAAACATGAAGTTAGTTATTATATGCGGAGTGTCTATCGTATGTATTCCTAAAAAAACATCACCTTTCCGTGTTACTTACCGTTGTCGGATGTTATCAGAGCATGATCTATCCTCCTCCTCCTATTCTCTTTCTTTGTCTAAATATGTAACATCTGTTGAGCTTATTCACCGTGCACACTAACACAAACAAGGTTCGAGTAAATATTCTATCTATTATTATAGATGCGCCTGAGACAATACCTCCTTTGCTGAATAAACAATATACCTTTCTGCTCGCTCTTTTGTCGACTATTTAAATAGGTTTGGTTCAGTTTTCAGTTTCACTCTATATTTTCGCTCCCTCAGAGTCGGGACATTTCGCTTAGCACATCAACTATATCTCCATCCAGAAGGCGGTCTTGATGGATTCTGAACAAATGGAGACGGATCAGGGTGAACTTCTTCCACCTCAGTCTTCTAATCAGCTATATCGGAGCCTCGACGTCCATTCTACGAATCCTGGCCTTAATATCCAACATGCTACTTCTCAGGGCGTTGTAGGAGCTGCCCCCTCTTCTTCGCTTCAACGCAATCATCATCTGCTTGTATCCGGTTCACAAATGAGTTGTGCCCCCTATCATGTTGTAACTGAAGGCGAGAACAAGGATGCTTTCAGTCATGCAGTGCCAAATACTTCCTCTAGCATAAGTTCTTCACAAGATATGGCTTTTCAAGGTAAGTTATTTGAGTATATTTAGTTTGTTACTCAGTAATCAGGCAAGTCTTTCTGCCAAAATCACTTTCGTTCGCCCGAAAAAAAGTTAGCTTTCTAGACTGCTCTGTTCTGTAGAAAGGAATCTCACACTGATCTGTTCTGTAGAGACGAGCCTCACTCATCATGTTATCGTTTGTATCATCCCTCATCGATTTTTGTTGAGCGAAGATAGCGTTTTAGCAAAGAGACAGTGAGGATTGAGTCTATATATTTTGTTCCTTTTATTTCTTCTTAGAGACCAAGAGCTCTTCTCCTCTATGCGATGAACATGTGGATATTGCCAAGGAATTGACCCTGAGCGTTTTTGATCCTAGTATCAAGGGGAGAATACTACTTGAAACTTACAATGTTGTTGAATTACAGTTGAAAGAAATAATTGGTGAAACTATTCACAGTGATTATAGTCTACACAGAATGTTTCATACTCCTCATCATTATCTCGAATTAGCCCTTCATCAGTTCTGTACTGAACAAACGCGAGTAAAGTATTATTGTCAGTGTCTATATATATTTGATCAAGATATCTATGCCAGTAGCCTTGATCTTACCTATATGAGATATGTCACCCACAAAGTATTTTATCAGTTGTTGACTGGCCTTGAGGCGGAATATAAATGTAGAGTTATATTAGAGGGAGATCCTGACGAGCAGATATATCCGTGGATGTATTCTATTTGTCGAGATGTAAATTGCTCTTATCATCTTGTGCTTAAAGAAAGATTATTGGTTTACTCTATCAGTTTGATTCAGCTGGCCCTTTCCTCTTCAGTTACCAAATAGTTCTTTTCATCCAAGCCTTCTTTTACTGTTAACTATGTGAGTGTTAAACAGTTTGTTTTTTTGTTCATTTGTTTAATAAGTATTTGAGGATGAACTTACCGTCGTAACCAGGAATCGAGTTGAGCAATATATAGAGCTTCATCAGCGCCACCATATGGATCAGCTCATTTCTTCATATAGCATTTCCTGCCTGCTTGAGGTGTTAAAGGATATAATTACTGAGATTGTACAGGATGATGGATTACAAGATTCTATTATATCTAGTCCGATATATTATGTGCGCAAATCATTATCGCTGTTTTTCGATGTTGTTAATAGAGAAAGAGTATATCCTTGCTATATCCCATCTTGTATATCAACCCAGGAGTATGTTCGAAAGTGGGTTCTTGCATGTGTTTCATATGAGGCCCGCGAAACTTACCAAAATTGTATCTCATTCTCTCCAGATGAGATCGGAAATTATCTATCCAAGCTGATGCTTGACAAGCATCATAGTGACTATGCTGGTCTTAGAGAGGAACTGTGGGATCATGCTCTCTACCAGATGTCTAAATATGAACCAAGAGAAATCTGGTGATTCACTATGTACGGATATAGCGTTTATGAACCTTGTAGCCGCTTCCCTGTTTTCTGTGTATTTATTTCTTAATTCTGATTTGCATAGAACTTACAACAAGATTTTACCCTAATGTTGTAGAGCTGCCGCCTTCTTATAGAAGTATATCTACTACTCTTTCCTCTGGCTCAGCTCCCCCGGATACTCACCATGCGCATAGTACTGGACGTAATATCCCCTCCCATTCATTGAGTCAGCCATCCGCTCAGGATTATGGCCCTATACGATCAGCTCTCCCTTCACATTCGGAACCTATGACTATGTCACATTCGGAACCTATGACTATGTGAGTATCAAACTGTTTCTGTATCATGTTATTGCCAGCTCACTTCCAGCTTATAGGAAAAAAGTGGGCTTTGTTGGGGAGAACTATGTACTCAAGATCCTTCAGACCTGACTTGAACTCTCTCCTACTATCCACATTAGTCTTTCAAACATTACACAGTCATCGCCGTCGTCGACGTAAACACTGCGAGCGTTTGCGACAAAAGACCTTCTCCTTGTCCCTTTGTAGAGCTTCATGTTCTAGCATTTGTAGAGCTTCATGTTCTACCAATGCTATGTTTTCTGTCTTACCACAAACTAGGGTTTCCCTATACGTTTGACTATCTACCCTAGGCAGGAACTCCTTCACTAGGATCTGTTTTTCTAATTGTTCTGTATATTTGTTTCAGGGGTCCTTTCTCTGCATTGGTAAAAGCCGTCTCAGGACTCAGAGAGGATATGTCTCGTGTACTAGCGTTTCTTCATCGCCCCTCTTCTACTCACTATCAGCCTCATCTACTCCAGCCTTCTTTTCATCAAGTGCAAGCCCATGCCCTGCAAGATACTTCTTCATCTGTACAGTATATGCCTATTAACTCTTCCCAACCAGTTCACGACTATCATCGTCCTATTATTCATGCAAATACTGTTTCTGTTCCTCCATCATTCAGTTTGGGTACCGGAGAGCTTACTCCAATGTGTAGCACCACTACCACTTTACCCCTGGCTGACCAGTCATTCTCCGCCAGTCAACCTAGGAAGAAAAGGCGAGTCATTAATTCTAAATCAAATTCAAAGAGTTTGAATACTGCGGAAGAGGCAAAGATGAAGAGAAAGAGTAAGAAGTGTACCTTCCCTGTGTCGAGTGAGGCTTCATATCAGGATCCTCAAGTTGATGTTGCTAAGGCGATGATGTCGATCTTACAAGAAGTAGGTATAAGATGTGCGCATTATTATCTAAACACATGTCTTTCAAATGATCTGAGTGTTGTTGAGTTGTATTCAGTACGTAATAATCTAAGCCTGGACGAAAGAGCTAGTTATATTTCTTCTCTCAAGTCTGCCTATGACCAGACCATATCTTCTCCTACTCTTAATTGTTTACCCAAATCAATGGTCATATTACGCGTTCCATATTGCACAACAGCTGACTACCTAAATCCGCTTCAGACCCCTCTATCTGTTTCAATTTCACAGCGCACAATATATCCTCTTATTCTTTCAGAATATGTCTTTGATTCTATCCAGAATATCGAGTCTTATGTGCCTCTCATTTCAATATCCAATTTAGTTCAAAATGTTCATGAGTTAACTCAAGAAGTAACTTCGTCGTTTTCCTATCTTCACCATAGTTCTCTAATTGAATTACCTCATTTAGACAGCTGTATGTTTTCAGCTTCTCCTAGTACTCATACTGTAAATAATTGTTATAATACTGTTATAGGTATAGTTAATGTCCCTTTAATGTATAAAGACCCTCTCAGTGTTCAATATTTTACCTCTTCTCAGGTCCCGCTCAATCGTCAGATAGAGAATAGGGAGAACACCAAGTCACTCGAAAATGAAAGTATCTTGAAACAGCCTATTGTCCATTCAGGAAGCATCCACACTCAAGTTATCCATTCTCATGAAAGTATCTTGAAGCAGCCTATTACCCATTCAGGAAGCATCGGCACTCAAGGTACTCATTCTCATAAAACTATAAGTTTTGAGAACTCAACTACTCTCAATACAGCCCTCCCTTCTTTGCTTCATGTTGAGCATGTGCAGTTTAAAGAAGTCCCGCTCCCCATTATTCTTCGGAATGCCAAGGGTAGATCTAGGAATAAGAAACGTCATGTTATCAGGCGTGTCCCGATTCCTTGCTTCCCTTCTGATTCACTTTATCCCATAATAGATAGCTCAATTAAACCAGTATCAGACGATTTTGACTCCTATCATCCTCAAGCAGAGCCTCAGTCCAGTCCTCTTGTTAACGATTTAGCTTCTCATCATTCTGAATTCCACTCGGCAATTTCCGATCCCAAGGAAACGATTTGTGATGTAAGCCCTTATCATTCTCTTTCTATTCCTCAGGAAACTAACCCCTGTCTCAAGGAACACAAGAAATCTTCATCTGTTCACAATCTAGAGTCCGTTACACAGTATGATACGGCCTCTCAAAAATTAGTCAACTTTCCAAAAAGTAATACCAACTCACTTGTCGTTCAGCAAATTACGCCCATTTTAGATAAGCTAATGAGCGAATCTCCAAAAACGAGAGACAAAGCGTTATCTGTTCTTCAGATGATTAAAGGTATGACTCACAATAGTCAAGTATCTCTTCCCTCACCAGAGACACCCTCCTCGCCAAGTAAAAATGCTAAGATGCATCTTCTGTTTGATTCAGATAATTCTCCTCCTTTAGTAAACCCTTCTTTGCACTCTAAGGACAGTTCACATTTTGAACATGTTAAGATTCAAGAGCATCAATCAGAGCAGCATTCGGGTGAAGTAGAAGAGTCCTCCATCTTCCCTTATCCTATTCTTTCGACTACTCCACTACAGGATGAGCAACAGTTATCTAATATGAACCCTATTCTATCATCTACGCCTTTACAGGATGAGGAACGTCCACTTTCAAATGTCAGAATAGATCTTAGTAGAAAATTTCCTACAACTAAGGTTCTTTCGTCTGCTGATAAGTCACCTCCCTCTCTGACCTGTCATTCTCCTCCTTTTAATGTTAGTTGTAATGTTTCTCTCCCATGTTCAGCTTCTCTTAACACGCCTCCCCTGTCCTGGATTAGCCCAGGTTCCAAGATTCAGTCATATCGGCCTAAGGTCACCTCTCATAGTGCCAGTACAGTCAATACTGTTTTGAGTTCATCAGTCATTGTATCTTGTAATGTCTGCCAAGCCAAGTATGCTTCCAATCATGTTGGAAGTGTTTTCACCTCAATTGCAGATCTTCAGGATCACATTGCAAAATACCATACACCTGTTTGAGTCAGGTTACGTATTCCATATATTACTCTGAATAAAGAGTCAGGTTGCATATTGCATATATTACTCTGAATAATGACGTATATTTCAAGTCATTTTCTGCTAGCCTAATTATGTTTTTGTATATCATGTTTTTGTAATTTCAATTATCCTTTCCTTTATTATCTATAGGAAGTGAGGGAAACCCATGATCAAATTGGAGCCGGTCCCACTTCAAGGGCTAAAACTACATCATCTCCTGTCCACACCATGACTACAAGGTCTAGGGCAGGGAGTAAACAACACAGAATCAACGCAAACTCCCATCAGGATCATGATGAAGTATTTCTAGCCTCTCCTACTCAAGATTCACCTTTACCTTCTTCATCTTCAGATCCAAATATCCAAGCTAGAAACCTTTCTCTTCAGCTCTCGCCTAATCTTCCAAATATTCTCTCCGGAGACAGAACAGATTTTTCGGGTTCAACTTCTAATTCTCCTTTATTGTCACCAATTGACTCAGACATTTCATCTTTTGACATTAAATCTCCAATCTTGTCGCAGGATGCTGACTCTAATGACTTGTTTAGTGTTGAGCGCATAAAAAATGAAGTGTTTCACTCAGGCTTAGCTTGTGCAACAAAGTTTCGCATTGTACCTCTTGAGGGCCTGTTGAATTCTATTTCTGCACCTAATATGAGTGAGTTAGAAGAGGCAATAAAGTTGATATTTACTACTATCATACAGGGTTTCCAGCAATCTAGCAGTCCTAGAGATATAATTAAGTTTATTATTGATCAGGACATGTTGGATACTCCTATCATCATTTCTCCTGTTAGGGTAGAGGCTTTAGATATTGAGGATATATTAAGGAGAATATTGAATGTTTTACAGTCAAAGAAAGAGGTTCAGATCGATAGAACATTTTACATCACAGCTTCAGTTATACGTGTAGTGAGCGGTGGTGTTACAAAGTCCACTCTACTTTTAACCGAAGATAGACAGGCTTTATATTCCAAAAAGTCAATAGTTGAGATCCGAAATACAGACTCAAGAAATTGCTTAGCTAGATCTATATTGGTTTCGTGGGCTTTTAATGCAAAGATTGAAAGAAATAAGTTCCTCAAGTATAAGAGTATTCAGGACAGGGATGATATTGACACTGCTTTTCGAGTCAAAAAGACCTGTTACTCTCTTTATAAAAACCTTCGTGATAGCAGATTATTGTTTCAAGAGGATGCAACTCTCAGGCTCTTGTCTAACGTATCACTTGCTGATAAGGAAGAAATAGGAATTGAGGACATTGATGTTATAGAAAACTTTCTTGAGTGCGGAGTTTACGTTATTTCCCAAATTGCTGGAAATCAATTTGTTCGTAGCCCCTCACATCCTGTTAAACAGAGGGGGTGGACTAATGCTTTTGTGTATCATCATAGAGTGTTACCCGATGATGTCACTTCAGGCTTTCATTTCGATGCTATAACAAAGTTAGCTGCATTTTTTGGGGTCAGATCAATGTGTACCAAATGTTTTAGAATGAAATCAGGCCCCAAAGTCCCTTGTTGCGGAAAAGTTAAGTGCTCTAAATGTCTACAGCTTGAATGTTTTAATCAGGAGGATTCCGCTACTCAACTCTCTTGTAGACTCTGTACTACTACCTTTCCTTATCTTAGCTGCTATATTAGACATAAGGAGAATGGTGCATGTAAAACTAGATGGTCCTGTATCTATTGTTTAAAGACCTATGAGAGACTAAAACGCTCTCGTACTCAGCATAAGTGTGGTGAATATTACTGTAGGTCTTGTGAAAGATATTTTATAGATCGACATGAGTGTTATATCAGGTCCCTCTCTATTCCCCAACGTTCTAAGAATGAGCAAGATCGAGTTCTAATCTTTTTTGATATTGAGACAAGACAGGAAACTGTACAAGAGTGCGAAAGGGGATATTGTGTTTCCCCTGACCGATGTGTGACATGTGTGAATAGTGAGTTTAGATGTCTTGAGTGTTCTAGATGTATTAATTGTAAGTCATCTGCTTGTAGAAGTTTAGTGCATGAAGCAAATGTTGTTGTTTCTCAGAAGGTGTGTGATAAATGTTGTAATGACCCTTTTGATAATGTCAAGAGGTGTAGTGTCTGTGGAAGTAGATGTAGTTCAACTTGTAAACAGAGAACTAAAAATGGACATGCAAGGGTGTATCTTCAAAAAGAATGTTGTCCTCATTCTTCAACATGTGGAAGTAGGGAGAAGATATTTTTTGGCCATAACAGCCTCTCAGAATTTATTGATTGGCTTTTAGTAGATGAACATGAGGGCGCTACTGTGCTTTCGCATAATGGAAGCGGTTTTGACAATATACTTGTCCTACATGAGTTATTGACTAAGCGTCATATTGAAGCTTCAAAGGTCATATTTGCCGGGTCAAAATTGTTGTATCTTGAGATTGTTAACCCTGTTTCTATAAAATTTCTAGATAGTTATAAATTTCTTTCTTATCCTCTAAGTGCCCTCCCAAAATCATTTGACCTTGAGATGGATACTCCAGGCGGGCCTGATGCTTCGTTATCTAAGGGTTACTTTCCTCATCTATTCAATACTGATGAAAATGAAACTTATGTTGGTGATTATCCCGATGTCAAATTCTATGGTGTTGCTAGCATGAAACCTGCTCAAGCTGAGGTCTTTCTTAAGTGGTATGCAGAGCGTGTTGAAAACGGAGATGTATTTGACTTTAAGAATGAGATTACTTCGTATTGTAGAAATGACGTGGTCATTCTCAGACTTGCATGCCTGAAGTTCCGTAGCCTTGTACAAGAACTAACAAGTGTAGACCCCTTTCATAAATGTATCACTCTTGCTAGTCTAGCCATGAGAATTTACAGGACTAAGTTTATGACAGAAATGTTTGATGCAATTTTAATTTCTCGTGATGGCCACCATAAACAGAGAGTCAAAGTAGTCGAAAGAGGAGGAGAGTGTAGAATTGATACAGGGGATGGCCAGGGGTTTAGACCTTATGATACTTTCCCTCAAGACAGTAAATTATCCAACAAGTTGTTTTGCTCTTCCTTTTTAGGGAGGGTCCCGCCTGGTGGGTATCGCCAATATCTTCATGGGCAGAGTAAAATAGGTGTCCAGTGGTTGGAATATATGAGTCTTAAGCTCGGAACAAGAGTTTATCACGCTAGTAATTGGTGTGAAATAGGGATCAGGTTCCAAGGGGGCAGAGTAGTGTATGCAGATGGGTTTATACCTGCCAACAAAAGGCCCCCCAATTTGAAATCTATAATAAATGTGGCGACTCCTGGTGATGTTGTGCTATCTTTTGAAGGGTGTTATTATCATTGTTGTCCTACTTGTTTTCCCTTTGGGCGCAATGTTGTACGATGTAGTAGAACAGGGAGGACATGGGAAGAGATATATCAGGAAACAATACAGAGAAATGAACTTATACGGAAGATGGGGTTTGAGCTTATTTCTGTCTGGGAGCACGAGTTCAGGAAGCTAATAAAAGATAGTGTGAGTGTCAGAGAGTTTGTTGAAGCTGAATCAACCTTTCTCCCACCCTTAGACCCTAGATTAGCTTTTTATGGCGGCAGATGTGAAGTATATTCAATGCTTTATGACGCTGAAGGTAGTTCCTTAACTGAGTCTTATCCCTCTCTTCAGTATGATGACGTTACCTCACTGTATCCTGAAATGATGGCTTCAAGGGTGTTTTGCCTTGGCCATCCTGAAGTCTTAACACAAGGAGTATCTCCTGATACGCTCCTATCTTATTTCGGGCTGGCAACTATCACTGTCCTAGCTCCTAAAGGAATTCTATTCCCTGTTCTACCCTACAAATATAATGGCAAACTATTGTTTGCGCTATGTAGAACATGCTGCGAATTAGGAAGTCAGAAAGCACAATCTGGACAGATTGTACTTTCTGAGTGTTCATGTTCAGATTCTGAACGTCAGTTCACTGGTACCTGGGTTACACCTGAAATAGAGTTAGCCAAAGAGATGGGGTATACTATTACAAAGGTTCATGAAGTGTATCATTATAGCAGTTCTTCTTCTAATACAATAGACCCTTTTACAGGTCAGAAGGTGAAACTCTTTGCAGAATATGTTAACCTGTTTTTGAAGATTAAGACTGAAAGTAGTGGGTTTCCATCAAATGTTAATTCTGATCAGGAAAAGAAACGATACGTAGAAGCATATTTATCAAGTCAGGGAACAGTTCTGGATAGTTCACAGATATCTCATAACCCTGCTAAAAGGAATATGGCTAAAATTCTGCTGAATTCCCTATTTGGTAAATTCTCTCAAACAGTTGGAAAGAATAAAACCCAGATAATAACTCCTGATAACCCCTCTGATTTGATTAAAGTCATTACTGACCCCTCCTTCAATATTGTTGATTTTAATATAATGAATAAGGACACTCTTGTATTAGAATACAATAGAACTAAGGAAGCTCTTCATTCGGGACCTACTGATAATGTTGTCCTATCTGCCTTTGTAACAGCTTATGGACGGATTAAGTTGTATTCATTATTAAGAAAGGCTGGAAAGTCAGCTATGTATGTTGATACAGATTCTATCATTTACAAAGTATCCACTCCTGGTGATAGAATGGAAATAGGTCCCTACCTAGGACAGTTAACCTCTGAAATTCCCGAGGGGGCTAAAATCATTACTTTTCTAGCTACTGGCCCAAAAAGCTATGCTTACTCACTGTCAAATGGCGAATCAGTATTGAAATATAAAGGTTTCACGCTAAGTGTTTCAGCTTCACAACATATGAATCTGGAATCTATGAGGAATATGATTCTTCATTTTGCTCAGTTCCTGAGAGAAGAAATGCAGGGGAGAAAAGAGGTAAATGATAATCTAAGCAACAAACAAAAGACTTCTACCTTATCTGTTGTTGTTTCAAATACTCGTTTTTTCAGAATTAAAAGAACTATGACTATAAATACAAGAGAACAAGTTAAAAGATATACAATATCAGTTGATAAGAGGATCTTTCTTCCAGATTTATCATCAGTACCATATGGATATTGATTTATTTCTCATCAGTTAGTAACTCTCTTCCTGAAAGTTTACCATGAACGAGGCATCTATATTAATGTTATTTTGTGGAAAAGCGGAATGTTATATTGTGGTGTGGAAAAGCGGAATGTTATATTGTGGGGTGAATATATGCCAAAAGTTATATTATGAGGAGTGTATCCTATCTTCATTATCTTTGACTCTGGTTCAGACTATGGAAATAAACAGGTGTTTCAGATTTCGTGTTGACTCATAATCATTCTTTTAGTCAGAATAATCATTCTTTTAGTCAGAGTTCTCGTTTATTATTTTTGGGATGTAAGGGGGGAAAGTATGAGATGGTTTATTATTTTTGGGAAGTATGGGCAGGAAGAACGAGATGGACAAGTATGAGCGGAAAGTATGGGGGTGGCCAAGTATGGGCGGGAAGTAGGAGAGAGCTGTAAGGAGAGTAAGACGAGTAAAAGATAGGAGAGGTGAAAGGAGAGTACTTGAGAGTTTGAGAGGTGTATAAGGCGAGTAAAAAAGTGCCCGGCTCATCACCAAGTTCTGTGTACTTGTTAATTGCCGGTTTGAATATGGAGAAGACTCATCAGAATGTGAATGGGGAGAGTGCAGGGGAAGAAGGTTTCAAACTGGAGGAATTCAACTCTGCTACAGATGTTTCCTTGGAACAGATTAATTCTCTACCCCAAATGAAGAATCAGCTATCTGTGGCAGCAGAAGAAATACAATCACTACAGAAAGTATTGGCTGAGTCCAGACGTCTGATCAGCAAATATGAACGCGATTCTCTTCACGTTGCTGAATTAGAGCTTGAATTGGAAATATCCAAATCGCAGCTCTCAAGATATCAAAGGAATGAATGCACTGCTCTAGCTGTTAGGAGAGAAATTGCTTTACAAAATCATAAGCGAGTGCACATTCAAAAATATCCTGAGCATTACACAAAGTGCATGCATTGTGGGGTTTTGAATATCCCTAAGAAACAACGAGAACCAGAGGAAGGAGAGGAATTCGATGTCATTGACTGATAATGGAGAGAAGAAACAGATATTCTACTGTGCTGATTCAAGATGAAGGTCCTAATTTGACTGGTAGGATGTTGTTTAAGGAAAATTCTAGCTTCGTTGTATGCGGACGATCAGGTAGTGGGAAAACAACATTTATCTACAACATGCTGCTCAACATAGACAAAATGTTTGAGAATAAAAACAATCGTCGTATTGAAATAATGTATTGTTATGCTAGTACTCAGCCATTGTATAATAAGATGGAAGAAACTGTGGGACATATAACCTTTCACAAAGGACTACCTGATGAAATAGAGATAGACAAAATGACTAATCCCTCAAAGACCCATCTTATTCTTGTCATTGATGATCTAATGAGCCAGGTTTTAACCTCACAACTGATCTTTGACTTCTTTACAGTCAAGGCTCACCATAGAGGAACTTCTGTTATATATGTTTCTCATAATCTATTTCAACAAGGAAAATATAGTAGGGCTATAACACTCAATGCCTCTTATTTCATTCTGTTCGAAAATCCTAGAGGAGCTGATCAAATACTAACACTTAGCAGACAAATTTTCCCTGGCCAAAAGGAGGCCATCATGCAGGCTTACAAGGCGGCAATGCGAATAAAGCCCTACTCTTATCTTGTAATAGATATGACTTCTAGCATTCCAGATGAATTAAGAATGAGAACATGTGTGCTTCCTGAAGATGCTACCCGTTTTTTTACGTTTGGACACTAATTGAGCAAGAAAGTCAAATCAGTTGAGAATTACAAGGGGAATAGTATCAGTTGAGAATTACTGTCGATTAGTGATAGGAACAAGAGCAATAGGAGCAAGAGCAGAGTAGCAGACTCTTCTTTTTTACAAACCTGTAAGGCTTTCAGTATGGAAACTGTTAGGAATGAAAGAGCCTTATTCTTTGCTATTCTATCGGGGCCTCAGGGTGAGGAGATGAGAACAACATTATTGAAGCGAATGAGTCGAAATCAGGTCAGGGCTATAGCAGAGGTAGCAACAAACGTTTTGTATGGCACAATCCGCCTGTCCCATGTCAAGAGAAGGGAACTGAGAGTGATAAAACCATTTTTACGATCTCTTGCAGATCAGAAGAACGGACAAGGAATTCGTAAGAAAATACTTGTTACTCATCCAGCAGAGACATTTACATTGATTAGGACTGTGTTTTCTAACCTTGAGGAATTGATATGGCGAGCAGACTAGAGAGGGGAAATGTAAAGATAAAGGAATATGTCTTAATTCCTGTGCATATGTTAGAAGAGTTCAATTCTCAGAGTTCTCTGGCTCCTATTCCAGGATCAACATCACCTACCATCGAATCAGAAGTTAAAGGATCAACAACGCCGCCCATCCAATCAGAAGTTAAGGATAAGACTGAAGCTCCAAGTAAATACAAATCTACCATGCAAAGTAAACATACATCAACTTCAAATAACAATGAAGAGGAAGACAAAGATAAAGACAAAGACAAGGAAGACAAAGATAAAGACAAAGACAAAGACAAACTACAAAGTAAACACAAGCTGGATACACTACGTAAACATTCCTCAAGTTCAAATAGCAAGGAAGAGGCTCCAATAATGCCATTTGATTCTAGTTCAGAAAGGAGTCAGCTTCTTAAGAAACGAGTACGAAAGAATAGTAAACAATCCCCAACTTCAAATCATGAAGGAGGTAGGAAGAGGAAGCGAGCAACAGTTGCAGAAAGAAGGAAGAGGGTACAAGACCTATGGATCTCAACCTAAGACTTTAATACGTATAACTAATGTGCTTGCTGCAACTAGACTAGGCTGTACTTTTGATCTTACTCAAGCCTCTCATCAATTCTGTAATACAGTATATGATCCAGTAAGGATGAACTGTATGACATGGAGACATAGGAAGATAGGTGGAGGAAAGTGTATTGCAATATTATTTCCTTCAGGTTATCTGTCAGTAAATGGAAATATAGACTCCATCCGCGCTCGTAAACATGTTAGGCAATTTGCAAGATTATTACAAAAAGCAGCATATCCTATCAAGTTAGGAACTATTTTGATTCAATCAGTGT
This sequence comes from Nereis procera, assembly GCA_032360585.1. Lineage (NCBI taxonomy): Eukaryota > Metazoa > Annelida > Polychaeta > Phyllodocida > Nereididae > Nereis > Nereis procera. The sequence goes on along the minus strand of JAUOBU010148845.1, from coordinate 16,725 downwards.
CAGGTACTGCTCGCATTGACTCCTATCCTACTATTGATATGAATATGTTACACTCTGTTTTCAAAGCAGAACATGAACCAGAATTATTTACTGGAGCTTGTATTAGGATATATGGTCTATGTCTATTGGTTTTTACAAGCGGTAATATAGTGATTACCGGTATGAAAGAAGGAGTGGAGAGTATGAGAAAGGCTGAGTTAGCAGTATTTGAAATAAGGAAGGCAGTCCTAAGCTCACATAAATGATGTAACTATAGGAAGGGATGAAATAGTTTCGAATAGATTGCACACTGTTCAGGGGAACAATGAACAGTGAGGAGTGTAACTCTTCTTCTACAAATAGAATTTCCTCTTGTGACCTACAAACTGGAGAAACAATGGAGGATGTAATAGAGGATAAACTCCTAAATAGGAGACAGAGTGGAATCTATATTTTGAATGGGAAGCATTCTGGCGCTTCAAAGGAGCAGAGTCTTAAAAGTGTATGTCTTGAAGACAAATCCTTTTCACGAAAGGTTTTTTACGCCAGGACAGGGGTTTTTTATGTTCAGGCAGCGCTTATATATTTCATATGTATTGCATGTGTAATCAATCTGAGCATAGGAGCTAACCCCTCAAGTGTTTGGGTTCCACTACTTTCTGGCTCATTAGGATATCTTCTGCCTGCTCCAAGGCCCCCTTCTAGTAAACGAAATAGGATTTTGGATATTCTCTAGATGAAAGATGAAGAAATGGGAAAATTACTTGCAAAGGATCTACAAAAACTTGAGGAAGGGAGGAAGTTACCAATCTGCTGATAAATTATTACAACAAGTAAAGAAAGAGGGAAAATATAATGATATCACTCTTAGTATGATAGAGAGATGGCTAGAGGGACAGGACTCTTACACTCTGAATAAAGAAGTGAGACGTAAATTTCCTACAAATCAAATAGAAATGGGCGATATCGATACTGTTTGGGAAATAGATCTTAGTGACTTGAGTCAGTATTCTTCCTCAAACCATTCTTTTAAGTACATACTAGGCTGTATAGACTCTTACTCTAGAAAGCTCTTTGCTCTCCCATTAAAAACAAAACATGGGTCTTCGATTGTTTCAGCATTGAAGGAAATATTTGCAAAAAATGAAAGACAGCCCAGATCCCTCAGATCTGACAGAGGGAGCGAGTTTACTAACCAAACCGTAGCTAAATTCCTATCCTCACTGAATATTGGGCAGACTTTCACTTCAAATCAGAGTCAAGCAGCTTTGATAGAAAGATGCTGGAAGAGTTTGAAGAAGAGGATGACAAAGTATATGGATGAGAATAGAACCTCCAGCTATATTGATATCCTCCAAGATCTGGTTCATGGTTATAACGAAACATATCATTCTTCAATAGGAATGGCTCCAAATGAAGTTACAAAAGCAAATGAGTTAGAGGTGTCTTACAATCACTTACTTATGAGGAGAAAAAGGGAAAAGAAAAAGACTAAGAATACAAAGCATGATATGGACCTCAAATCCGACCCTCTGTTACCTACAGTTATATCTTCCAGATCAAGGTTCAGGTTCGCTATAGGTGATACTGTTCGTATTAGTTTGAGGCCTGAGCGGATTGTTTCAGAATATGGACAGAGATGGAGTAGAGAAATTTTTACAATAAGTTCTAGACGAAAGCGTATAGGAATTCCGACTTATAAAGTGAGAGATAGTAGTGGCGAAATTCTTTATGGAACTTTTTATACACCAGAATTACAACATGCATCTACGCCTAGTAAAAATAAGTTGTATGACATTAAAAAGGTAATAAAACATAGGATAGTTGAATCTCCTGGAGGGAAGACGAAAAAAGAGTATCTAGTGAGCTTTGTTGGGTTTCCTTCTAAGTTCAATCAGTGGGTTGACGAGAGTGCTATATCTAGAGTGAAATGAAATACAACTCACAATGAATGATTTATCTTTCAATGTGTATTTGTCTAACCTTGATAGCCTTAGTCTCTACTCTAACAACACACCATATTCCTTTTGTGCTGAATTACCCTTTGTAATTCGCCTACCAGGAAATTGGACCTGCTCTGTTCAATCAGTATTTACTTCTTCTTCAACTAGTGAACCTCTGCCCTCTTGCATTCATGTTATTCTGGATTTCATACGCCCATCTCTAGCTTACGGAAAGGAAATTCGTATAGGAGGAACTTTCTCTGTAGGACTATCTTCAGAGCAGAGAATACCTCTCTTTACGAGCGATATAGAACATCAGGTTATTGTTGAACAACGAATAATTGAGAGAATAGGAATAGAGCTTGTTACTCCTCAGTCAACATTAACTCACTGCACATATCTTAAAGGGCAGACCATCGTAATCCTCAACTTCAGACACTACAATGGCAGGTCAGGTTAAAGATTTTGAACATCACTTCAGCGCTCAGTCTAGAGGACTTATTCCCTACTCCCAGGGTTTCACCGTGGTAGGGAAGGTCGGAAAAGGGAGACAAGAAAGTGCACGTTCTAATACTTCCTCCTCAGGAGAAATAGTGACTATATCTCCTGCTTTGGCTGCTGTTGAGGCAGCGGAGGAACTGATAGGAGGAGGTAGAAAAGTGAAACGTAGGAAGCGGAGGAAGACCACTTTGAAACAGAAAACATATAGGAGGAAGCGAACGTCCTCCATCAGAAGGAAGGGAAAGCGAAGAACGAGGCACAAACGTAGGGAGGCAATATAATTTGGAACTCACAATGGAAATGGAAGTATCTTCAGCTGGTGATGATTGTGCACCAAATGCTGACACTCGGTTTGGTTACACGTCAGACTTTGAACTCTTCACTTTGAAGCCAAGAGATCTATCCAAGGAGAGTACGACCATCTTGTACTTTTCACCTGTTGCCCCACTCAGACAAGATGCACCAATAGAATTCAATCTGCATCCTAACTCTCAGAGATATGTTGATCTCAAAAATATTAAACTGTATTTGAGAGTGAAAGTGACTCAAAAGAATGAAACAGTATTGTCTTCTGATGAAAGAGTTGCTCTTGTTAATTATCCAATTGCTTCACTATTTCAACAAGTAGACCTTTATCTTCAGCAGCAACTTGTGTGCACTAGTGGATCTGGCTATCCTTATCGCAGTATTCTAGATGTACTCTTGGAAAGTGATGCTACTGATATAGAGGGAGAATTGCGACAGGGGCTGTTTGTTAAGGACACAAGCGGGTCCATGAATTCAACACGTTTAATCAAGGAGGGTACTGAATCAGTAAATGCAGGTTTTTATTCTCGCAAAGAATACACTGCATCATCAGCTATAGTAGAACTACAGGGAAAACTTCATATTGATTTATTGAGACAGGACAGAGTACTGATCAATGCTGTTCAACTTACAATTAAGATGACTCAAAGTGGAGACACATTTAGATTAATGAGACCTGACGCAGAGAGTGGGGACACTTCCAAGGAATATAAAGTTGAAATTCTTACAGCTTTACTTAAAGTCCCCTTGATAAAACCTACTCCCTCAATGCTTCTTGGGCATTCTACAGGACTAACATCTTCACCAGCACTATATCCTTTTGAGAGGACTGAACTAAAAAGTGTAACAATCCCCACTGGAGAGTCTTCAACCACTATTGATAATATATTCTTTTCTAAAATACCTAAACGCCTTATTGTCTGTTTTGTTACCTCTTCATCTTATAATGGGAGCTACACAGAGAACCCTTTCAACTTTAAAAATTTCAAAGTGACTTATATGTGCTTAACAATTGACGGAACATGTATGCCTAGCAGGGCTATTCAAACAGACTTTGATAGTAACACATTCATGGATGCATATGATACACTGTTTTCAATTGCCCAAGATGAAGAGCCTGGAAAACCTAGGAAAACAACTAGCATTAGACGGGATGAATATAAAGATGGGCATTTTATAACGGTTTTCAATATAGATGGAAGCTCTGTTGGAGAAGACTACATAAATCCCCAGACTGTGGGCCTGAGTAAACTAGAAATAAAATTTGCTGAGGCTTTAACCTCGAGTGTTACTGTAATTTTATATTCTGCTTATAATTCCTTACTACGTATTGATGAGACAAGAAACATCAAAGTGAATGGGTAGAAAATGCTTCTCAGGACTTCACAGTTGATGACAGCTCTTTTGTCTCATCCTAGAGTTAGGGAATTAAATGTTGCTGAAGTGTGTGCTGCTAATGAACTTCCCCAGGTTAGGCTTACCCGCTCTAAACCCTCATCATTTATTGTAAACACAGATCCAAACTACATGGAGGGGAGTCATTGGATAGGGATATTCCTACCTAAAAGAAGAAATACCAGAGTACTTTTTTTTGATCCCTTAGGGAAACCGCCATCTTATTATGGGCAGAGGTTTGTTAGATTTCTTAATTTGAACAGTGAATATGAGGGGGGCTATACTTTCAACAGAGTACCTATTCAACCAGAGGACTCTTCTTCATGTGGTTTTTATTCTTGTTTCTATCTATTCAAATGCATGGAGGGAAAACATAATTCCGGATCGATTATAACATCGATATTGTCAATGAGGGAAAGTGATATAATAACTCATATCATTCGTTACATAAAGTAATAGAGATCATAGTGTAGTGAAGTGTAGTATTGCATATTGTGGTATAATAACATGGAATGTTTGCAGTGTAGCAATGTGTATTATTTTGTCTTGTACATGCTTGCTGTGTAGCAATGTATATTATTTTGTCTTGTATGTACATTGTCTTGGTATAATGTGTTCTGTATGTACGTTGTGAGCATTGTAAATGGAATGTTTATTGATTGATATCCTTTATCTTAAATAAAGAACTGCTTAAAACAATACTCCGTGTTCAGTCTTTTATTACACATCTCTTCAATTCATATTCAATCCGTATATGCTTCAATTCAACTCAACTCTTCAAATCATATTCAATCCGTATATGAATCAATTCAGATAAAGCAAACACTCCCCAGTCTGTGAAGATTACATTAGCATGAATTGTACAAAGTGCAAAATTGATAACATGGGTGAAAACGTTAAAACAACACACTGTTTAAAACGCATTCAACTTTCAACTGTAAAGATTCAAAATAAATAACACTCCTCAACTATCATGCATAGCACTTCCCTTATCTTATTATTCAGAAGCCCACAGTACTAACCAGTGTAGATTTGTCCTGAAGTTACCCCCGCACTTCATATTAGAACGAAGTGTACCCCGCACGTAATACGGCGGAAGTAGTTTGGAGGCGCTGGGCGGGCAACATCCGGGAACGCGGAAAAAAGCTGATGTGTATTCATTTCGTTTTGAACGTGCGCTCTTCTTCACGAGAGAATGTCCGCGTGTGAGTACTCTCCATGGTGTATTTGCCTTGAGACTATACAAGGGGTGTTCATATTCTGTAAACGTGGCCCGCCAATACTGAGGGGGAAGGCGAGGTATGCATCTAAAATTATCGTCAACGGCTTAGAATGGTTCAGGCCGGGGGAGGAACCAACGCCATCTTTGTTTGAGTCCCCGGTGGCTTCAGCTGAAACGTCTGTTATTTCGCGGGAGATATTACTTCCAACTTCGGCGGTGAAAACGGCTGGTGAACAAACTATGAGTGTACATGAAACAGTGATTGATCCTATGGTTTCGCAATTAGTTCAGGATCATACTATGAATGATTTGGAAAAAGGGGCCAGTACTACGGAACACGCGGACATGGCTGAAACATTCTCCCCCGATTCTACCTCCCCCCTGCCCCGGCACGAGCATACTAATATCACAACTACAGGGATTGAGCCTATGGTTTCGCAATTAGTTCAGGAAGATACGATAAATGTTTTGGAAAAAGGGGGCAGTACTACGGATTACATGGGTACTACGGAAACAATCTCCACCGAATCGACCTCCTCCGTGCCCCGGTACGGTCATACTAATGTCACAGCTCAATTCGAGAATAGCAGCTATTCTGCTATAACTTCCCAGACAAGGATTACTCAATCTGCTCATTCTTCATCTCGCCTGCCTGCCAAAACAACATCAGGAAAACACAGTATCTTTGTTTCCTCTCTCATGTCAACACTGCCTTTCACCTCTGACCCCTTCCTTCAAACAGGTGACTAATGGTGTTTACACTATGTCTACTAGAAGTAGATACTATATTATTGTTAGACAAGCGCAGTAGTAGGCGTGATAGAAGTGAATTCTACTAGACAGAGTTAGAATGTTATTCTTGAACAGACTGACTAGCAATCAACTCATAAAATAGTTTTTTAGGAGAAACATTTCACAGAAAGGAGGGGGATAATGTTTTCTCCTTCTGTATACTCTTACTTTCCCATTTGTAAGTGAATAAACTGAGATACTCTCACTAGTTACACTCACTACAGTCTGTTCTCTCCAAGGAAACTAAGTTGGTTTTCTTGGGGAGAACAGACTAGTAGTGAGGAAAATGATTTCAAATCAAGAGCATTATATATTACATAGGGTGCAAGTGACTTCTAAAAATCCATGTTAAATCATGTTCTTTTCCATTTCCAGGGAGAAGCAGAGTAATACAACAGTCTAGTGAGCCACCAATTGATGAAGCCACAATTGCTATTGCTGGACTTATAGCCGCAGTATTGACTTTCCTCCTGTTTGCTCTCACAATCTACTCAATCATCAGATTCAAGCTTTGCAATAGTAAGTATTAAGCACAATACTATGTAAGCCTACCTGATATTGTCTTGTCTAACTGTGAATTCAAACCTGACTGTCTGTCTGTCTGTCTGTGACTGTCTGTCTGTCTGTCTGTCTGTCTGTCTGTCTGTCTGTCTGTCTGTCTGTCTGTCTGTCTGTCTGTCTGTCTGTCTTGTTCAATTGGAAGGCTTCTGGAAGCCCTGATTAAAATGCAATGAAATCCAAACTGTTGTATGGATTAAGATTTGGGCGTTTGCTCACCCCATCAATTGACAGGACATTAGTATGAGCTGTGACTTGATAAGAAGTAGAGAATTGATGCAGCAGAGAGATGGTTACAAAAAACAAACCTCAACACTTTGTTCTACTGCATATCTTCTAATTACTATTTACAGAGAGCACTCTTGAGCTATTAATTATTTCTCTAAAGATTGTCAGATGATAAACCCTGACATAGTCAGAGATGCCTACATCATTGTCTCTCACAAGAGGTGGGATAGAAAGTGAGGGGTAGAGAGATATTCTTTGTATAAAGAGGATGAACACTGATATAGTCAAACCTGCTTACAACACTCACTCTGGTATAAAGAGAGAAATAGAGTTAACTTCAAATATTCTCAATTTGCTCAACTTTCAGAATGTGTGCCTAGGAACAATCAAGATACAGATGTAGAAAGTCAGCACCCAGAGATGGATGATAGTGCATTGGATACCTCCCAAACCCCAATCTATCGAACAGCAATGCATAGAATGGACAAGCGAACCAAACGAGATGAGGAAGAAGAGCGAACAAGACAGGAGGCAGAGGCTCGGCGTTTCAGGGATTTCTGCAGGCAGCCATTGTCAATGCCCCATGTTCAGCCAAGGCCTCACTCCTCTAAGGTAGAATAATGCCACTAGATATATATTAATGATTTTATTTCAGCACTAGTTATATTTGTCTACATTTTACTGTAGTATATGAGCAAAACATGTGAAATTTCGGTGTTTAAACTCTCCTGGCAAATGGAAAAACTGATTAGCACTTGAACTACAAATTACCAATTCAAGAATGAGTAGTCCAAGTTCTAGTCATGGCTTCCACTAGCCCTGAAACCCAGGAAAAGCCCAGGAATTTCAATTCCCAAAATTTAGCCCTGGAACAGCCTTGCAAATCAGCTTACTTCCACCTGGAGAATGCTCGAAATTGAGGTAATGGCTGACAGAAGTGGATGAGTACTGTTGACCGAATTATATGATCCAAGCATCACACATACAACAACTTGGTCCTAGAAAAGATGCTGTTTTTGCCCTAGAATGCCCTGGAAAAACCCATGGAATTGGAAAGTTGCAGTTTTTGCCCTAGAATGCTCTGGAAAAACCTGGAATTTGTTTGTAATAAGACAGTGTATAGAAGGTTCCTAGACGTTAATATTAAATCACTGTATATTCAAAAACCTCTAAAATAGAGGGGAATGGACATTCAATGATTTATTGCAAAGCTTGAATCTGATGATTGGGTAAACTAGAGTTTACACATGAAGAAACACTCAGATTTAGGGAAAGTTCTAATACTTTATTTTGAACATCTCAAAAGATTAACCCTTTTTTGGTGCTTGATTCTTTTCTGTTTAAAGGAGGCTACTGATATTGAACTAAAGGAGGTGGATAGAAGAAGCCAAGTTGGGACAGAACCTCCTGCTCGCCTGTCACATCAACCGGATGCTCAAACACCTGGAAGCAGTGGAGTAAGGAACCTAATTCCAATAACTGAAGATGAAGATCCAATAACTGAAGATGAAGATGAAGATACTATCACTCTGCAACCTACTTCCAAAGATGAAGATGCCCCTCTCCCCTCTTCTCAGAGTCTGCCTGAAGAAGATGGCTGCTTGACTTCTGTACAAACTTGTGACAATGTAGATGAGAATGGAGGAGACACTGAACAACTTGATGATACTGGTAGTAAGGAGTCTTCATCACAGGTTACTGTTGTGACAGCTGAGCTTGGGGAGGTGAACATAGAGGGAGGGGAAGATGACATTAGTGCTGAAATAGGAGGGAATGGAACACCTAATAACTCAGATGATGATACTTGTGAGCTGGAAAGTGATGATTGTGATGAGAATGGTAACAATGTGGAAGGTAAAATGCTGAAGGTTCTAGAAGAAGGTTCAAGTGTTTTTATCCAGGGTGTTACTGTCTCAGACAGCGAAACTGATGTTGGAATGACTTCGCTTGAAGATACAGGGGGAAAAGAAGGTGAACAAACCACAATGACAACTTATAACAGCACTATTGCTCATGGGGAGGATAATGTAAATGACAGTGATGTAGAGGTTGGAAATGAAATAAATGATAGTGTTGAAACTCAGGTTGGAAGTAGAGAATCACAGCTCATAAATGATGAAAATACATGTTCTGGCTCTCATAACTCCTCCAACAATAGCTATTATGACAGCAAAGGGTGTGATGAGGGAGAAGAGGAGGAAGGTGAAGAGAGGATTGAGATGACCTGCATAGATAATGAAAGGTATGAAGAAAAGACAGATGAAGGCAGTGAAGAGTTAAACAGTCCAGAGGAGACTAATACTGATCTTCCCCTCCCACACCGAAAGAGCCCAACTAAGAAGAAAACTCATTTTCCCATGTTAATGGATCTAAGAAGTTCCAAGAGAAGAAAGACCATCTCTCCCCCTAAAAATCCATAAGTTTGGGGAAGCACAATTTAACACAAATGTTCTCTTGAGTATTTGAAACTAGGCATTACAAATACTACTTATTTGATCCAAGGTTTTCTGTTCAAACTGAATTCAAAGTTTTATACTTCTATTTTCCAGAGTATGGGGAAATTTGGAATATTTTGTTTGTATAATTGATAGAATTGCCTTTCAGTATTTCCAAATATGAGAATTTGGCATATTTTGTTCGTGTAATTCTTAAAGGTGGCTGAGTTTTGTCCTAATGAGCCTCTAGGATTTTTCTACCAATTGTTTCAAATCAGAGAAGAAATAAAGATTTTGCCAGATATGTATATTGCTAATGGCAATACAGTGATTGAAAGTGCCTACCTTTTGCTATGAGTATGTAAGCAGTATTTCTCACAATGGAGAATGTAATCTTGTGAACTGATACTCAACAAGGAATATTGACAATTATGAGCTAAGAGTATAGGCTGTATTTCTCACAATAGAGAATGTAACCTTGTGAATTACCTACAACTGTGAATATTCCCAGCCAGAGCAGAGTGAAAGAAACACTCTTCCATTTGCTATATACAGAAGGTTCTGAACAATCAAGCATCACCAACAACCATCACCACCACCACCATCACCACCACCACCACTGCCATCACCACCACCGCCACCACCACCACCACCATCACTGCCACCACTACCATCACTACCATCACTACCTTCACCAACAACCATCACCAACAATTGATCTGGCTATGTGGCTATTCCCAGCCTGCAAGCTACAAGTATTTCTTTCAATTGAAAATGACAAATTGGGAATTTGAGGGTCAACATCCTTTGGCCAAGAGAAAACTGTGGTATTGGAACAACCTGAGTGACAGACAATTACTGCTTGCTATGTACATATGAAACAAATCATTTTTTATATGGTGTTCTTGAGTGTTTTACAATCTCCAGATTAGTATCTTTCAATCAAGGGTCTTGATGACTCGAATACAATTTTAGACATTATTTTCTTGGGAGATTAACATATTTGATCAGAACTCTGTCTATGAACCTTTCTCTTCTCGGCAAGAATTAGATATTGTGAATTCTAATCCTTGTAGAGTGGAAGATGTAGATTCATTTGAAGATCTTCTTGAAGAAATATACAATTGTGGGAGTTTGTCAATTCTTTGCTTAGTGCAATATATACAATTCTATGGTTCTAAACTGATGAAGAAGGTAAAACTGAATTCATGACCAGATACTATTGAACATTATCTATAATTACTTGTAGTGTGTAATTACGTAAATTCAAACATGATTATATATACAATGTGTGGTTTCACAACAAACTAATCCCACAAAAATGACACTCAGAGTAGAGTCTGTGGTATTCATATCTGATAAGCCTTTGGAGAGGTGATACAGACAGTACAAGGACACAATGTTCCTCTCATCACCCATGCCCATTGCATGGGGTGACTCAATATAGCTCTTGTGAGCTGACATGTAAACAACTACAAATCAATGAATCAAAACAAACTAGTCAATTGCTGACAGCATAGGAATATACTTGTAATTTTTTTGGCAGCAGGGACTAGATGTTTAAAAGCCTAGTATGATATGGAAAAATAGGCAGTACTACTGCTATTACAGGATAGAAACCACACATAGTAGGCTTGTGATAGATACTGAATGTGAAAGAATTGATAATTTGTCTATTCAGAGTAGAAAAGAGGTTTTCAGGTGGGGAAGAAATACACACTGATTTGGCTGGTCCAAATAGGTGAAAGGGTTGTTACATTTTGCTTTATATTTCATGTTTTTGTAGTAATTTTGAGTAGAAGTTTTGTTATCCGGTGCAAGAAGAGCAACAGGACATGAACAGGTAGATGTTACAGACTTGAGAATAGAGATATTGTAGACATACAGAAGAGGGAAACACTTAGCCTGATATTGGAAATGTAACCTGTTGTGACAAGTTGAAAGTTGGTGACAGAGAGGACCTATGAGTGCTGTTAGTAGGAGGCAGACTTCAACACTCTGAGTTGAAATTGAAGGAGAATTTCATCAGTCTGAGGTGAAATTACAGAATATGTCAAATACCATATGACTACACTATATTTTATACCTGTATATTTTTTAGCAATACAAACAATTGTAACATGCATATACATTGGCAGCAAAGTTAGAAGACAAGACTCTTCCTCATATGAGTTGTCTATCTTACAATTTTTTGAATAACACTGATACCTCACTTGTCTATCTTGCGATTTTACAATGTTTACTGAAGATTAAAGTTTGATATATATTTCTTGCTTTTGCTTGTTATTGGGAAATATGAGATGATCACCAACAATGTATATGATACTAATTCTTGTACTCAGGAGAGGGGAACTTCCTGAAGTTAGGGTGTACATCATTACCAGGAACATTCCCTTCAAGAAAACCCTCCTCCAGTTCAATCCAGCCAGGTACTCCAACATTATCCCGTTTAATAGGAAAACATTCCATACATGAGGAAGAATGGTTTCTTTCATTGTAACAGGGAGAAATTGAGGACATTGAAGGAATAAGCTCAGTAAAGTGCTCTACAAGATTAACAAAGTAGTAGTATTCAGAAAGGCTCATTGAAATACCAAATTTAGTAGGATACATCCTTGACCCTTGGGCAGGTATGGCATACTGTCTAAATTGAACATTCTTATACTTACTACTGATCTGAAAGAACAGTAACCCACCAAGATGCAAGCGGCATTCTACCGGATTACCAGCAAATAACTCCTTGAGTTGAGAACGAATGGCATCTTCATTCTGCTTCATTCGGAACCATCGATGAAGGGTTATGGAGATGACTTGATCCTTGTCAGACCTCTGAGTTCTACGTAGGCACTCGATAAAGTCTCCACCAGTATAGGTATAGCGATTGATCCTATCAATTCCAACTTCCATTGTAAGCCATCCCGTACCTTCAGCTACAACAGAAAAGATAGAGACAGTAGTATAATACACGAGAATGTTATGATGAAAAAAGAATTCCCGGGAGAAGAGAATACTAACACAGGACGTTGACATGACGCTACTAGAGCAATAACTGTAGAATAAAGGGTTTTGTGGGTAGAAGTCATAACGCTGAACTAACAGGTCTGAGTGTGGAGAGCCTTAGTTTCTACACGAAGGAAGGAAGCACTTCGGGCACTATCAGAACAGGTATGTAAAAGTCTGCAGCATCTAGATCAAAAGTGATGACAAAAGGAGAATCAATAGAATAAGTGACAGGAGTGGGGGAAACATTGATTAATGATTACATATAGAGAAAAGACTACTTACCATAGAATACTCCTATATCATCCATATCCAAGGAATGACCGGTGACAGATTTAAGAGGCCTCGCTAGAAAATCCCGAATGTTGGCGTGATCATCCGTACCAGAAGAAGTAGCACAGACTGGAGCATTATGACTGGTATACTTTCTCTTGAAATGCGAATTTTGAACACTTGGGGAAGGAGCAGGTGGCTCATGCTCGATATTTGGGTGGCTCAAAATATTATTTCCATTCCTTTGTGTAGAAATCGACTCTTGAGGAGTAGCAGGGATTGTATCATCGCTACTACAAGATAAATGAGAGTCATAGGAATAACCTCCTGCCGGAGTAGGTGAATCATTAACTGCCTTCGAATCCTTAGAGGAGGGGCGAAAATTTTCCTTGTCGGACGAACTCTTCATTTCTTCAAACTTTTGGCGCTTGGAAGAAGATGTAATTAGGCTGTTCATTTCTTCAAACTTTTGATGCTTGGAAGAAGAAGTACTTGGGTAACTATTACAAGTATAAAGTCCTCTCCTCTTGCTTGGTTCAGACTTGGATAAAAATTCATCCCATACATCATCCACTGACTGAGAATTCATCCTGACAATGCCCAACATGAATAACGCTCTATAGAAAACACTCAGAATATATAGTGGGGGAAACTTATTTATAAAGCCTGTGTCATACTACATAATCTCCATATAAGACCTAGTATCCCCGAAGAAAGCTATATTGTAAACATACATTTCTAACCAAACATTCTATCTAAAGGGTTAGAAACATATGAGAGTTGTTTTTCTTACATTGTAGGATAAACACCTAGATAGGTATAATACATATTCTAGTATAAACACAGGCAAGGGATAAGAACTACAAACGGCTGAAGTAGGTACGGGTAGTGGCTTAAGAGTCAATATTATTCTAGCCATGTTCTCAGCATAGGAGGCAAGGAGGAAAGCAATGTGATCCAATAATCAATTCATTTCTCGCATGAGCTTGATTAAACGATTTCGTGCGTAAGTTCTAAATTCTGAACCGATTATCTTACGACACTCGCGCCAAACCCTTCTCCGATTACGAAGTGTAATACGATCGACAACAAAATATGTTATAATAACAACATCTTTCAAGTAATACTGTGGTGTTTCAGTGGAATATAGAAATTTTCTAATCCGTAAGCAATATTGACGAAAAGATCCAATGCTATTGATAACTGAATTAATCTCAGCAGTTCTGAAGGACAGCATCTCAGGCCTAAATCCTTCCATTATGGTGGATGAGTGGGGAGAGATAAACTAAACGTTACTATTCCTAAATGCAGAGATACACTACAACTGATTCCTCAATACTTCCTGGAATAACACAGGGGTGTTATTGAAAGAGAGAGTAAACAATGTATAGTTTGTGCTATTATGAAGGTAGAGTTAGAATAACTCTCTGGTGCAGCAAGAATATACAAACACTTCTGTGATAGTTCTTGAACAAAGACAAATATTATGAGGGTGAACAGCATAGAGTTCAATTCACTGTTTTGACTCACTAAGACAACACATGCTCAATAGAGATGTGTAGGAGGGAGGAGAGGAAGCTAAGCTCGCTGCAGCTGACAGCACCAACTAGTGGAATAGTACTGGCCCTTACTATGACTTGACTCAGAACTAGTATCCTCCATCAATGCAGCGCCAACTGCTGGATTACTACTTACCTTTTCTTGCTACTGCCATGGAGAGGCGCTGAACTAGTATCCTCCGCCGATGTAGTACCGCCTGGTGGCTTAATACTTACCTTTTCTTACTACTACCACAGGGTGGCGCTGGCTTGCCACTAGTGACCACCACCGCTGCAGCGTCTTGCTGCAGGGTGGCGCTGGTATGCAACTAATGGCCACCACCACCACAGCGCCATCTAGCGGTTTAGTACTCGCCATTTCTACGACGCCTACTACTAAGCGTCCTGCTGTTGGGGTATTAGCGGTTTCTGTGCGATCTGAGGTGGTGCAAAGGTGGTGCGAAGGCAGTGCAAAAGTGATGCAAAGGCGGTATACAGTGACTGAAGGGCAGTTTACAGGCAATTTGAGGCGGTATGAGGCAACAGGAGACATATTAGATGCAGTTTGCATATGCCAGGAATGCATTTCCAGGTGGTTTATTGCCAGTATGAGGCAGTATGCAGTCGTACGAGGGGGCTGGCGAGGGTATGTGCAATGTAATAAAAGTAGTCTGAGAATGGTTAGTGGCGGTTGACAGGGAAACAAGAAAATATATCTTTTCCCAGATAAATACTTGAATTGGTGGGTTTTAAATCATTTCCCCTCTTAATGAAGATCGATAGTGGCAACGACCTCACTTGGATTGAAAATAGAGTTCGGAGAACACCGCCTAAAATTTTCTCAGCTTGCCAATGGTATATGGCCTGGAAAGATCTGAGCAATTGCTGTGAAGTTTTGGGCATTTTGAGAAGACAAAGTCAGCTCAATTTTTTTTCCAATCTTCAATAACAGAAGCATGTAATGGCATTTGAATCACTTGGATCAAAAAAAAGGTCCAGGATAACCCCTTGAAATTTTATCAGCTTTCCAATGCCATCGAGCAACCCGACAATTATCTGTCACCTTTAGCCCTTGGCTCATTGCCCAGTGTCTTGTGCCTCCAGCCCAGTAAATGGCATGAGTTAAACAGTCTGGAGAGCCTGGTGAGGCCTCCAGTAGACTACCAATCTGTTCGGTGCATGACCTGTCTTCTCTGCTAAGAACTTTTACTGGGAAAGACTAGTTCATCGTGGGGAGGTTTCTCAGTGGGAAAAGTTTATTTATGTTCTCCTTCCTGAGGACAGTAATTTTTGTACATCTGGAAGCATCCTCTATGACGGACCTCACATCAAGAGCAGTCCTTTTGGATTGCCATGGCCATGGACAGACTCCAATATGGGTCCTTGTCCTCTTTGGGTTTGGACTATCATGCAAGATCCAACTGCTCTCTATCTGAGGTGGCCCTGATTTATCTTCCTAGTTTTAAGCTATGACCAAGTGCCTGGCATGATATTTATTATATCAGGGTTTCGGACATTCAATCCTGTGACCTGTACTCCCTGGGCCAGTTTGTGGCTGAGTTCATTCTCTCTTTAGTGGAGTGACGAGCTCACTGACAAACTAGTCCTGGTTGAGTATATATTCTTAATAGATGGCTGCATATTGTGAATCATGGCATACACTTGTGTTACTAGTTGATCACAATTGTTGGCAGACATGAATATTCATGATTTGTGATTTTATTCATTTTGTGAAGATGGCTGGCTGCAAAACATGTTCATCGGTTGATCAAAGTTGATTGCAGGAATAACTCTTCAAATTCAAATCATTCTGTATAGGATGGCTGCAGATTGTTGTATCATTGCATTCAATATGTGTTCATCGGGTGACTCTAGCTTAGGACATGACTGATGAGGTATGCTGTGTCATTCTTCATTCTTGACAGATGGCTGCAGATTGTAGTATATCTGCAATCAATATGTGTACATCGGGCGACTCTAGCTTAGGATATGAATCATGAGGTATGCTGTGTCATTCTTTATTCTTGGCAGATGGCTGTAGATTCGGATCTGGTGAATCCTGTATATATCCATGTCACTGTGAGGGTAATGAAGACTGTGATCCTGACACTGGAAACTGTCCTAATGGATGTGATACAAACAACAAGAATGGCTTTGAGTACCGAGGTGACTGGAGAGGTCCAGGATGCCAAGTAGGTAAGCTACGGTTGTTCATGATGAATTGGTTACAACTCTCAGGACACAGTACGAGTCTGGCATGACACTAGCATTCATAAAAAGATAAGCTAGAACTCTTGCTACATGGTATGAGCCACTCATGAAACCACCGTGACATCTTTGTAGTTGTCGCCTCTGTCACAGCCACCATCACAGTCACAGTTACCACCACCATCGTCATTGTCATTGTTGTATCTTTCGTCATCGTTGTCGTCGTCGTTGTCGTTGTCATCGTTGTTGTCATCGTCATCATCGTCTTCGTTGCTGTCGTTGTCGTCGTCATCATAGTCGTAGTTTTCGTCGTCAATGTCGTCTCTGTTTTTGTTTGCGTCATCGTC
>JAUOBU010147735.1:0-13042 GCA_032360585.1 Nereis procera | reverse complement strand
CACACACACACACACACACACACACGCACGCATGCACGCACGCGCACGCACGCACGTACGCACACACACACACACACACTTTCGAAATTGCCACTATCGGTTTCGACTTCAAAGCTACATTTTTCTGATTGTGCAAACAATCACTCTAAAGCTCAGGTCTTACGTCATGCTCTTATATGGCTGATCTGATTCTTTGACCGTAGCCTTGTGTTCGATTAAAATGTAGCGATAAAATCCTTTCAGCAATATCAAACGATAAGTCTGCCTGATCATCTAAACGCCAAGAGGTAAATTTAATTGAATCGAACTGGTTGCCTTCAACTGGATTGGCATGTAGGTGTGTTTTCCTTGTTACTATATCCGCTGTATTTCATATCACCATGTCTCACGGCCTCTTTCAGTCAACTGTCGCTGAAAGTTGGTGATCACAAAAAGAATGCGCGAATTATGGATTGTGCTAGATCTCCAGCAATAGTTTATTGCCAAGTGGTCGGAGCCACTGGCTCTCTCTGTTCCCGACTTTCTTGCCTCACCATGGCGATTGGGATCCACTATTGAGAGTGGGACAATGTTCCTCATATGGAACTAATTTAGATATAAGGGGAATTTCACTACGCGGAATGCATCGACTCCTTTCTCCACCAATCAGAATCAACAGAGATCCAAGTAGGATGTCAAGGCTGTGCCCTATGATGAACAGCCCACTGGGAGTGGGAGACCCCTACTCATAGCAACCAGGCTATCCCACACTATATGTTCACACTACAAACATTGAATTCAATCTAAGTTGGCCACAGGAGGAGAGCTGGAGAACATCTGCTATAAGGCCGACCTCGAAAATCAATTTCTGGAATCAGTTAACCCACTCTACTGCACATTCATTTTCATCTATGTGGCTGTCCAGTCAATTCCTATTTTTGATTATTGATCTGACTATTTATTCAATAGCTGACATCCATATGACTATCCATGTGCCTACCAAATTAATCTACCAGCTCACACCCTTGTGACAATTGAATCCATTCACAGCTCACATCCATGTGACTTTTCATGCAAATGCGGCTCACATCCATGTGACTATTCAATCAATTCACAGCTTTTATTCATCTGACTATTAAATCGATTTGGAACTCACACCAATGTGACTATTCAAGCAAGTTACAGCTCACATTCATGTGACTATTCAATCAATTCACAGTTCACATCATTCTAACTACTCATCCGGCTATTTCTTAACCTTAAAAACTACCTCATACATAGATGTTTAGCGATTATGGACAAGTCGGTCTATAATCGTTCTAAGGAAAGAAATAACATCTCATCTTACACCGCATCTTGGCTAAGTAGAAATGCAGATGGTGCTCTTTGTGAGGTCACCATGTGTGTTACTTATGATACCCCTAGGATGCGGGGCTGTTCCCGATAGATGGCAACATCAAACTATTTAAAGGGAATTCTAACTTGACGTCATTATATAAAGGATGATGAACCTCTGTTAACTTAGCAAGAAGCCAAGGTGAAGGACGACTCCTTTGGTCACATGGCCAGAGTCGGGGTGAACCACCTAAACGGTTGGTGACCCCGGCTCCGGAGGTTGACCGGAGGGAGTCGCTGACCGGAGGATGACCTTCACCTTGGACCATTATTTTAGTTATTTGTTTAAGACGCAATAACGCCCCCCTTTACTTCGGAGATCATTCACCTCACGAACGGAGCCCGAAGAGGGCCGAAGTGAGTGGTATAAAGCTGGAACGGCGGTTGCGGCCAAGTCAGAAGGGACTGAAGTCTTGCCATCCTTCTCTTTGGCACGTTGATATCCGAGCTATGAACGAGTGAGGGACGTTTCACCTCTAATAGCCGCAGCCGGGCCGCCGTTCCATGTTGCATTGTTTAAGTTTACGGTGTGATATGGAATAAAGCCAAGGTCATCATATTATCTCTGTGTTGATCATCTGTCCACGACTATAGGCCAAGAAGTAGCAGCTCCCGGTGCGGGGCCGCCTCATCACATAATCATTATCCCCCTATGTATGTTCGTTCGGGCACAGCCCCGGTTTGAGTGTGCAGAACTGTCATCTATATCATCAAGTGTGACTTATAACTAAGAGGGCCCAAATAACGATCATACATTGCTCCAGTCTATTTGGTGATACTTGATGGGCATTTTAGTGCACTTCTAGTAGAGATAGCGCCCGATTTGGGCTTTTCAAGAAGATTCGCTAGAAAAATGTTCCTAGAGCCAACAAGTGTCACATGTGATTTATCATCACCACCACCAATGATCCTGGAATATTGTGTCTTTCAGGACCGATTGGTAAGCTACTGATGGCTTGATTCGAATGACACTAAAACGAAACTGTCCTACGGATAGAATATGGCCATATAGCTCATTCATCAATGCATAGCCGAAAGGCGTGAGCTATGAATTGATTAAATAGCCACATGTGCAGAAACTGATGAAGTAGTGAAGGGTTAACCCTTTCACTACTTCACTGACGAGATAAACCTTGGATATCGTGTTTTTAAGTCCGATTGCAAGGCTTCTAATGGTTCGATTCGAATTAATCGAGAACCAGAGTGTAGTGGGGAATAAGATCAGGCCATGTGGCTATTTCACAGCTCACTGGCGTGAACTGTGGATTGTTGAAATAGCCACACACTTGAAATCTGATCCAGTAGTGCAAGAGTCAACTAGCATAGTTTTCTCTAGAGGTAGAATAATTGCATGAAGTACGCCTTGACTCCCCCTTAACCCTTTCACTACTGGATCAATTTCCGACCATGAGATTATTTCATCAATTCACAGCTCACTGGCGTGAGCTGTGAATTGATGAGATAGCCACATGGTTGGATCTGATTTCCTGCTTCACTTTGGAATTTGTTTTTTTTTCGAATCGGAACATCAGAAGCCATGCAATTGGACTTAAAAGATACAGCATCCAAGGTTGATTTCCTCAGCATAGTATTGAAAGGGTTGACTCTACCTTTATTTGATTCGTGATGAAAATTAGTAAAATGTCATGCATGAAGCCAATTTTTTGGCCTTTTTTTACCCTGTCACCATTTGTTCAGTTTACATGGCCCCCTACTTGTTCCTGTGCTCTACATGCGTTTATCTCTAAATCAGATGGAAGGTGATGAATTGGAATAGTGATGGCGATTACTGGTTGTTTTGTAGACAGAATATTGTTGAATTGAACATTTACTATGCAACTCTATCTAGCATTCAGATCAAACAACAGCCGGCAGACAGTTTTACTTCTCTGATCTGTGAGTATCATATTTCATGTGCTCATCAATTTTCCCAATGGTAGTGAAAAGGTTGATATTTATCAATGGTTGCGAGCAGAAACACTATTGATCGAATAGAAATAGGCAATTTACCCTTTCATAACCTCATCTATTGCATTCCATGTGGGTATTCCATCAATTCCCAGCTCATGCTAGTGAGCTTTGATTGGTGGAATATCCATTTTGCCAGATCTTACATTCTTCTATAGTCCGCTTTTCATCTCATTCAGAATGGACCATTAGAAGCACCTTGACATGAAACGCATGATATCCAATGGTGAATTGGAGGTATTATATTGAAAGGATTGATATGATTGGTTTGAAATATCATCATGGACATGGTATCTGGGAAGCACTGTCGTTGTGGGAGAAATGTAATGGAACCTGACTGATAGCACGCTTATTCAACATGATATTGTATCCTTATAAGCCTTCTTACTTACTCTTCAATGTTCAGCTTTGTCAAGATCACTCGTTGGTGTTTAATTTTCTACTTCACAGAGGCTGGCTCAAAATTGCAAAGAATGAAACATCAGTTTGACCCAAGCACTCAAAATGATTAGTTCCTTCATGTCATCACACACTTCAGCGATATTTAGTTTTTGTGTCCATCCATTCATCCATTTATTGAGTCATTGATGTTTACTGCTTCTCCCTCTCATTTCCATGAATTCTTTCTATCGAGCCATTTATACATTCTTTTCTTATTGATCTATTCACACATAATTGGTCAGACCATTCATCTGTATTGTCATGTGTCTGTTTTCAGGTGATCTTATTGGAAGTGTTGAGCTATATCTTGGTGGCAGTTTCCTGACTCTCTTCGAGATTCTGGACATGATGTTTTTGTACCACATGTGTCAGCAAGCCAGTGTTGTCCCGGTAACAATGTCTGAACCCACTGTCTTAGATCACCACATTTTCAAGTCATAGCTTCGCTAAGATCATTTCAGCAAGATTGTCTCACTGAACAAAAATTTTTGAGATTAAATAAAATCTTGGATCTTAACACTTGGAGGCCTCATGCAACACAATCGAGGCAGTTACACAAAACTGAGCAGCCTATTCATATCTCTGAAACTGATCCAAAAGGAACATATAGGTGTGCATGCATGAGTCAGACTGCATGTGACACTGGTATTGGTACTGATGAAATACATCCTTCATCAAACATTTGGTCTCCTGGCAACAACACCAACATTCCCTCATTAGCTGATATTGATTAGGATTGCATTTAACTACCAGTTAAGCCATGGAATGTCGAGAGAGACCTTGTGAGTACAGGCACCTGTTGCTTCAGCAGAAATTTGGAACATATAGTAGCCCAGTTCACAGGTCTGGAAGTTGTCCTCATCAGAAGATGCTGTTGAGCTGAGGAGGTGCCATTGGTGACCTGTGTGGTGAAATGACCCCGGGCAAGATGCATCGTGTGCAGTCGACACTGACTGTTCGAGGTGACGTGATGGCGGTCGAGCGGATCAGTAGTCGTGGTGTGACGCTGCGCCGTCTAGACCAGAAAAGGCATGGATTTCACTATGGCATCTACCAGAGGAAAGAGCAATCAAGAAGACTGTCATCCTCCTGAGGTCCAGGATGGAAGCTTGTTCCATGGGCTCGAAAGGAGCACCCTTAAGGAACGAGAGTACCAAGGGAAGGTTCCACTGAGGAATCTCCTTTCTCTGGACCGGTCTCTCCAAATAAAGCTTCTTCAACAGGGCGGAAATGTTGCTACTCTGAAACAAATAGCATCCAGTATGGGAAAACACAAAGTTCAATGCTGCACAATACCCACGGACTCTTTCGGGTGCCGAACCCTAATCCCAAAAGGGACAGATGAGAGTTAGTTACTTCTGGTGCAGTTGGATGCGATGAATCCACTTTATGTTTTCTGCACCGGAAAAAACACTTCTTCCAACAGGCATCGTACAGGGAGCTTGTGCTGGAGCAGGTAGTTTTACTCGACCACCACTGTTGACAAACTTTCACTGGAGAGGGCCTGCCGGATAAAAATCAGGCGGTCAGGTTGAATACTTCAGCTTTCATGTGACTGACTCTCTTGTTTATTATTATTTGAGTCAAGACATTCCGGGTGAGTCGTACCTCGACCAGAAGATCTATTGACGGCCCCAGGAGGTCCAGGAACCAAGACCCCTCAGCTTCACCATTTCAACCTGTCCCTGACAGTGGACCTCATGGCCACCCCCCACAACAGCAAGCTTCCGGTGTTTGTGTGTCCCTTTCCGGACCCTGAAGCCCAGGGGGATGCCCTGTTGTTCTCTTGGGACAATTTCATGGCAGCGTACATCTTCCCCCAATGGTGGATGCAGTGATGATGGGTCTGTGTTGAAGTCCATGACCAGGTAGGTGAACTGGTGACTGGGAATCAGGACTGATTTCTCCATGTTCACCACACAACTTAGGCGGGTGGAGAACTCAAGGATGTAGTTCACATGGATGACCTCCCTGAGGATCATTGTAAAAATCCATGGAGTGGAACAGAAGCCGAAAGGCAGAGTCTTTAATTGGAAGGCCTCTGTCTGCGAGACTGCAAACCTCAGGTAGTGTCGATTGTCTCAATGGACTGGGATGTGAGTATTAGCCCCCTTGAGGTCTATCCACACAGATCAATCCCCTGAGGTCACTGAGTTGTCACATCTTGTCAGCTTTGCCACCTAGAAAAGGTTGCTACAGAAGCCCAGAGTTCGTACTCGCACAAGCTCTATTGCACCTTTGGTGAGCATAGCTTCAATTTATGTGAGCAGTGCCTCTCTTTTGGGAGTGCCAAATCTTTGGCATGCCAAAGGGCAAGAAACTTTGAGAGAGGGGATGCTGCTTGCAAAACAACAGGGTGATCCCTTCCCAGATTATATTCAGGATGAACCTGTTGGAAATCAGGTTTCTCCACTTAAGGAGAAAACCTAGCAGACATGCTCCTACTGAAGGAGGGGAGGCAGCGCCCATGCCCCAAGGGCTGCTGCTGTTCCTTTGCGGGCTTACATTTGCCCTTAGATTTCTGTTGAGAGATAGGTGGGTTGCCTACCTCAGGTTGAGGGTTGGAGAGAGTCCGTTGAGAGTTTCCTTGGCCTTTCTGTCTGCCACAAGATTTCCCTCTTCCCTTCCCCTTGTTCCCTGAGTCTTTAGATTCCAGGGGGAAAAGGATCTTTTGGGCTCTTTCGACTAAGGTGGCTTAGACGTGCTGAAGTCAGCTCTCAGCTCCCTATGCCTTCTCGCTCTAACTAGGGCTTACTCACAGGCTTCTTCTGGTTTTCTGCAGAAAAGCTCATCATTCCCTAAGGAGAGGGCTCTAAGTTCCACCTTGGTCTCCAGGTCAAAGGGGAGATATTTCAGTGCTGTGGAACGGCGTGCCAACTCCATGTTTCCTATGACTTTGAGGGTGATGCTTGATGCATGTTCAATAGCTCTGATGGCCTCTTCAGATTGAGCCCTAAGGGAGGTGTCGTTGGTGTCCCTCCGGCAACAGACATGTCTGCTGCCAAGGCATAGTCCACATAGGACGACACCAACAACTCCTCCCTTAGCATCATTTTCCCAGGGTAGGCCATCAAGGATGGAATAGCAGACTTGGAATAGAGGGCGATTTCTTTGTCTGGTTGGGGACATGTGATGAGGTAGGACTGATCATGATCTCCAGAAGCCCTAACCTTGGATCTCTTAGAAGAACATCCGTAAAGTCTGGGGCGCTGACTGAGTCTCGGGAGTGAGAACTCCTTTAAGGGTTGTTTACCTGAATTAATCTCCCTAGGAGTTTCTGTCCCTTGAATATACCTATCTAGGTAATTTTGAATGCCCCCAAAGGGTGGTGACAGGAGCAACGCTCTCTCTAGGATGCTGTCAATGTTTTTGGCTCTTCTCTTCTCCTCAACAGAGGCATCGAGGGAGAAGAGGGCAATGCCATGAGATTTAAACAAATCTGGGGTACATACTTCCGAAGAGTCTCCCCTACAAAGCGCCTAATTTAACGCATCCTTCTCTGGGAAGCAGGCTCATACTCTTCACCACCAGAAAACTCCTCTTCCTGAGGGGGAGCTTTTGAAGCTTCCTGGGCTGAATCTACCTTTGTTCTGAGGTCAGCATTTTCTGCCCTCATGGCACTGGGCTCATATGTGCCTATCAGCAGGATAGGAGGTCTGGGGAGATCCCATGACTGCTGCCTTGAAGGGATTACCTGAGGCCTCAGAGACTACCCTAGTATAGCTAAGCTTCTTGGGCTATGCTTTAAGGGCCTGGACCTCTTTAGCTGTCATGTCCTAGGTCTCAGGCAAACAGCTCCAGGCACTGGGCAGGCAGGTCCTTCTGGGGCAACGACACCGGGAAGGTGACCCATGCTGCCGGGCAAGGAGCTTCGGGCACCAGGCACCTAAAGAGATAGATCCAGGGGGCCCTGAAGCCTCAGTAGGGTGCTCAGAACTAGGGGCAGAGGCAGCTTTATCTTGCTTGCCCACTAGATCCCACTTGACCATCTCATGGATAGTCACAGTCGTCTCTCTCTCAGATTTGTGCCCCTTAGGAAGGGCAGCAAGTCTGGTCTTTGACGTTACCTCAGGGCCAAAGGCCTGAGCTGATATCTGAGGAGTGTGAACCATGCCTAAGGACTGAATGACCAGAGGTCTGTTCTGTGGCAGATTCTTGCTCCGGGGAGGGACTGAACCCACATCCCTCTTTACAGACTTCCCGAATGAAGGTCTGAAGGAAGGCCTTGATTCAATAGATGTTACAGAAAGAGCCTCCCTTCTAGAAAAAATCTTATGTTTGATATAGGTGTTACCTGCTGGAGCAGAACGTGTAGATATTTACCCCTGGGGACCTCTTGTCTTTAGATTTACTGGGGGTCGCCTGAGGGGCTTTTTGACTGGTCTGAGAGAGAGTCGAGCCTACTTGTGGTGGCGAGATAATCACCTGAGGTGAAGAGGACTTCCCTGAGGATGTGTGGGGCCTGGTTTTGTATCTACGCCGTTGTTCGTCAGACCAGTTGCTACAAATATTGCAGTACACTCCCTGCTTATCTACTTCAGGGGGAGTGCAGGGCCTGCACATGGGTTACAGATAATGTTGATCCCATGCTTGCATAAAGTGCCCACACGTTTTGGCTCAAAGGCTCATGCTGAGAGAATAATATGAGTTACAAAACTAAGATGCTGCCTGAGGAAAAATTCAACTGTGGCCCAGACTTATGCCATGCAGAAGTATTTTCAAAGGAGTAACTCAAAGAGGCTAGGATAACTCAGAATATCTGAGACACTGCCCGTGTAAAAATCAAGTTAGCCCTAAATTAGGCAGAAATAAGTCAGCTAAAGATCGAACTAGGTTAAATTAACTCATTGAAAGCAGCAAGGATGTGTAGAAACAGAAGCAAGTTGCCCACGATGGCTACCTGAACAGGTGACACTAAGCACCTGGCACAACTAATTATAACAACTCAACAAGCACATGTATGAAAATCACAGGATGTTCCTCCCAAGGGAGGCAAACCATTTCAATGTACAATATCCCTTTGCAAGGGTAGCACTTCTGAAAGAAAAAGACTAATCATCACAGCATGCTGCAAACCACACCACAGGCTGAAGCGAGGCTAGCTAAAGCTGCAAAGGAACCTAGTACTGGAAGGACAAGGTCTGTGTCTTTATAACGCACAGAAACTGCCCCAATAGGACTGAGAAGGCACTCCCCAGCGGGGAGTGCCCTGAATCTACGCGGCAGTGAGGGCTAGCACCCGCGCAAGTACTCCTGGCTGACTATCCGCGTGGCGATCCAATGGCTAGTGCCTGTGTAGGTACTATTTCCTGGCAGCAAAAAAAACCTTCAAACTCAGTGAAAGTGAAGTGTGGAACCCTCTGGGTTGCACGAAACTAGTCACTAACCGAGGGAGAGCAACTCGTGCAAACGAAAAGGCAACCTCAATAACGCTCAAAATGAAAATTATTGAGAGAGCCCGGGTATTCCTCAACTCGACATGACCGTGCAAAGTTGAGAAATACAAGAAGTTACTCCACTGGTGGTGCTACATCGATGATTTGACCATTCCATGTCAGGAGTGGGACAGGTGAGGGAACTCCTTGGTGAAACGATTTTTAATCATTCACAGGGTGTTGTGAAGCTCAAATGGAGGCAATTACCACGTGGGGAATGCATAATTTGAAGGAGAGATGGTACCATATCAGATCCATATTTTGAATCATTCATGCCCTATTCTGTAATCATGTAGTCTT
This sequence comes from Nereis procera, assembly GCA_032360585.1. Taxonomy (NCBI): domain Eukaryota; kingdom Metazoa; phylum Annelida; class Polychaeta; order Phyllodocida; family Nereididae; genus Nereis; species Nereis procera. The sequence continues at coordinate 3,524 of JAUOBU010147735.1, read as the reverse complement.
CACCTCAACGAAACAGTTCATCAATTGCCACTGCTCAATCGAGCGATTTCTAAACGAAGATTGTAAACTCTTATATACCAGTGTAGTGCTCCCTCACTCTAATTAACTGGACCATGTATATGGAGGGATTACACTAGAGGGGGTCAGAAGAAAGAATTTTGACTTTGATCGATGGTAACCCCCACAGAAAACATAACGGAACAGCCCTGGTCGATAATAACCTCTGTCTGTGAATCTGTCTATTATTGCTGAACCACACTGAACTGAACACAAAGGACAGCAAACAAAGGTGATCAAGGTGGACACAGGGATGGCAGACACGTAGGGCGGTGGCAGACTGGCAAGATGGCAAACACCCAGGGGCTGTGGTGGACCGGCAGGATGGCTGACACATACCTCCCTATGAACCTTCCCACCTACCCTCGACAAACCCTTAACTCTGAGCCCTACTCTTTACCTCGAGCCCTTGACACTGGGCCAAAACCCTAACTGGCAGGTCAGCAGGATGGCAGCCACCTACCTACCTAAAAACCTATCTACCTATCCTCAAGTGACCCTAGACCCTGTGCCCTACTCTCAACCCTGGCCCGAGGTAGGGCCCAACCCTCGACCTTTGGCCCAACCTGTAGCTTGTGCCCTAAAACCCTGAGCCCGACCCAGGGCTTACCCCTCAACCCTGGGCCCAACCCTCGACTCTGTGTCTGCCCATCAGCTTTGGGCCTGGCCCTCGACCCTGGACCTGACCCAGGGCCGTACCAAGAGTCAAATGCTCGACCCTAGGCCTGAACCTCGATGCTGAGCCTAACCTTCAAACAACAATCGAACCCTTGACCCATCACATGACCCTAGGTCTGACCCTTGACCCTGGGCCTGACATAGAACCCAGGGCTCAGCGCTCGACCCTGGGTCCAACACTCGACCCTGGACCTGACCCTTGAATTCACCTTAGACTCTAGGCCTGTCTTCGGGCCAAAAGGTGCAACCATGTGCCCGATCATGGGCCTAATCCTCGACTCTGGGTCCAACCATAGATCCTACCCTTCACCCAACACTCGACTCTTGGCGAAACCTTCGATGTGAGGCCTAATCCTTTGGCCCAACGCTGGATCCTCGACCCTGAGCCAATCCTTGACCTTTGTCCTGAATCTCGACTCTTGGTCCAACCTCTGATGTTTGGCCTAGCCCTCGCCTCAAGGCCCAAGATACAACCCTTTGCCAAACCCTCGACTCATGGCCCAACCTTCAACCCCAGACCAAACCTTTGATCCTCAGCCCAATTCTTGATCCTGGACTCGACCCTCAACCCTGGACTCAACTGTCAACCCTTAGTTCAACCCGGTCATTGGCGCAACCTAAACCCTGGGCTCAACCCCCAACCCTGGGCCAAAACTTCGATCCTGAGCTCACAACCCCCAACCCTGGGCCTAATCCTCGACCCTGAGCCAAATACTATCATCGAGACTAAGAATCTCTGCAAATATGCGCATGATACCAATGAGCATGTTGCTGATGTGAATGGGGACATGGAACTGAGATGATTCATTTGGTTCATTTCTCCTAGAGAGTAATGCAATCGGTTGAAATTAAGACTATTTCAAAATAAACAATTTTCACAATGAATACAGCGTGATGAATATAACAAACATGTAGTCTATCACCATAAAAATCATTGATTCTCGCAATAGTGTGCATTGTGACAGTGATAATTGATGTTGTTGGGTTTGATGCGATGCTACTATGTGTGTTGCTAGAGCTATGATGGCATAGGCATTCAGCCTATTCGACTTCAAATTAAACAATCTTACAATGATTGGGGCACTCAGTACCAAACTCTCAAATCATACTTTGATATTGTGTTTTTAAGTGCATTAAGAAGGCTTTCAGTGGTTTGATCTGAATGAGACCAGAACCCAACCATTGTAGGGTGTAGGATCCGACCATGTGGCTATTTCAGGCACCTCATCAGCATTTTATCCACATATTTTCGATCGTTTTCGATGAAGTCGGTTCATCTTGTTGCTTTCAGTTCAGTATGGCTGTCTATCCCCCCACTCCCCCGAAACATAATGTATATGGCAAAATCACCTTGTCTCCATACTTCATTCTCAAAGTTTCGATTGATTTAGTCAAGATTCGCATCTGTACCGGGAAATCTCACGATGGTTTTATTACATGATGCCAGAACTTGGCTTCATGAAAACAAGCTAACTTTTAACGCCAATAAAACTAGGTTTGTGATATTTGATAACAGACTAACTCTGTCGTGATATGTGAACATCTGACTCAAAGCCATGAAAGATCTTGCCCTACCTTTCCTGAACAATATGTTCCACACTAGAAATCCAGAAACAACTATTTGGTGGATTACCATACAACAAACTGATCTGAGGTCTCCATATATCATCGCTGGAGCAGAGATAAACCGTTTGCGGTCAAGGAAGGAAAATTGGAATAGAGTCACGCAAGAAACTGGCAATGCACCTACAATTGATACTCTCAAATATAGAATTAAGAAAGATCACTCAAAAGATCAGAGAATTCTACAAAACTTATATTTTCTGAACATCCGGCACGCGCATGCCTGCACAGCTGAGTTAGACATGGGATTGATTCACCTAAATTCAGCCCATGTTTTTCCAATTCGACATTCTTCATAGTCATTTAAATGCATGTCTAGTCATCAACCCTGTAATTTGAAATGAAGCACCTTCCATCATGTAGTAATGATGGAAATATTCAATACATCCCTCACCGCCTCATTTTGAAGACTCACCTGGTTATCGACTCAAGCCGCTTCATTGACCTAGTGTCCTAATTCATCTCATCAAACTCCCAGCTCTCTACTTCTGCCACGCACACCCTCTTTTTTTCATGTTCAGATAAATTGAAACTGTTTACGTTCTATCAATTCCAAATCGAATGGTTTGAAACTTCATATTCAATTTGCACGCTCATGCCCATACTTCATCTGAATCTGACTATTATTAGGGTCTCACGAGAAGCAGCTGTGCTTCGATTTCCATGTTTAATCAGTAATTGTTATCACTAAACCACATCAACAATACATCCCTGATGTATCTGCAGTGTCATGATGTTGCTATAACATCTTGATAATGTCATGTGTTTGCTATCCATCCCATTTTGCTTCTCACCAAGTCAGTAGATCGCTTGCATTATAGTTGAAAAGGAATCAGCGCACCCAGATCATGTTTCAATTGTACTCCTTCAGTGCGCAGTGTTGATCCTTCTATCTACATGTAGCTACTCATTCAATTCTCATAGCTCATCCACTCAATACAACTTCACATACAAAAGCTATCTCGCTTGCTATCTCACTTGCTAGCCATATTTATTTTTCACTGGAAGGAAAATCATGCACTGATTTATCTTCTCTACGGACGAACATAGAAGTCTCGAATCTCGAATTATGAATCATATATGGATATCTAAAGTGTGTGTGTGTGTGTGTGTGTGTGTGTGTGTGTGTGTGTGTGTGTGTGTGTGTGTGTGTGTGTGTGTGTGTG
>JAUOBU010146624.1:0-13051 GCA_032360585.1 Nereis procera | reverse complement strand
AACTCTCAAGAGAATCCAGTAGCAAAGATCTAATTTGATTGAAATTCAAAAATTTAGGGAATGCCAAAAATGAAAATGCTTTATCTACAAGCAATGAGTATATTCAAATGCTGTGCCTGCTCAGAAAAGAATCCAATAATAATTCAATACATATCATTCAAACTTTCAAAAGCTTAGGATTCGAAAAATTCGCCAAAGTGAGAAAACTCCCAATTTATTCAAGGGAATTTTTCCATTAAGATGAAACACTTGCTTATCTATGTAACAATGGCTCAAGGGTGAGAGAACCCTGTATCTACTGGCAATATCTGGTAGGCATATGACAATCAGTTTGTCATGGAGAGCACAATCAAATACTTCTCCAAAACTCATCCAGAGAGTGTGGTGCCAACACGGGACTAGCAGATTTCTTACCATTTAGACAGTCAGCAATACTCATTGAGGCAGAGATGTTATCATTATTGGACAAAGCATAGATAAAGACTTGAACAAAGAAATACAGTCAAACCTGGCTTCAAATTTTGAAAGCCATCACTCATAACATAAATGACATAAATGTTACACTGCATATATGCCACCCAAGACAGGTAATTTCTCGATACAGGTGGTCTTCAACACAGGTTTGACTGTAAACAAATCAAGAAAGCACCTAAAAGATCTGAGTACTGCTGATCAATGAGAATATATCACTTGAAAAGGTGTTCAGGAATTTAGGTGCAATCGAAAGACCTGTTAACCAGACCTTTCTTAATAACCCTTTCATCAGGAAAACCCCAAATCACCCTTCAATATTGTGTCTCATGTCCATTTGGAAGGCTATTCAGAGTTCAATTTGAATGGAATGAAATGCAAACTGTTGTCTGGAATACGATCTGATGATGGGGCTTTTTCATCAATTAATACAGCTCATTAGTGTGAGCTGGGATTCGATGAAATAGCAAAATGGTTGCCACAAAATAATGACATGTCAATGGGTATGTTTGCTACATCAATCATATTGGAAAACATGTGTTCACGATCATATATATCATCTACATTTTAGATTTCTGATGACAGTAATTCCACCATATCAACTTTATTTCTCAATACCTGTAATTATTGTAAATTTGAAACAGATATGCTTAATCTGGGGGAGGGGGGATGGGTGGATTGGGGTGTGGTCAGGGGTTTATGATGCTATTCATTGCATTAACCTCTTCACTATGATAATGCCCAAATCGCCCTTGGATATTGTGTCATTCACATCCAACTGGAAAGCTTATGATTGTCCTATCTAAATGAAAAAAAAACTGACTACAGTATAGAATAAGATCTGGTCATGTGGCTATAATTCAATTCACCGCTCACTTGCGTGAGCTGTGAATTTATGAAATAGCCATATTGTTGGAAGCGAATGAAGTATCAACATGGCGCCATTTGTAAGAATGAGATACATTATGATAATTCCCAGGGTGTTTCACCAGGCCTCATTCTCCTGAATGATTCCTGCTTCGTTGATTTTCTATTTCATAGTTTTGCCGAGATTATCTGGTTCACTGCTCATCTTACTGATACTGCTAAATCAAGAACCTTTTTCGCAATTTCCATCTGTAATCTGTAATAATTGCCCCATCCAAATCAATGTCACAACAAATCATGCCAGGAACATGTATTTTTATGTGATGATGACTATAATATCCCTATATATAATATCGTATAATTTCAAGCTTCACGTGGCTCATATGCAGTCAAATTTGGCCCAATCTAGTACGTAGGGTTCATCCTTCAATTTCAAATGCCCTTGAAAATGCACAAAATTTTGACTAAATGACACCAGAAAGATAAAATTTCGAGTGGGACATCCTCAATCAACAATTCTAGTTCGTACAGCACTGCAACACAGTAGAGGCACAGATGCACCAGCCACATATGTCATCCATGAAATGAATCTTTGCCGCGCAAGGGTTGCTGATGGAGTGTCCTCAAAATTTCCAACTGGTTATTCATATTGGGAGATGATGTATAGTTTCAATGCACCCCACCCTAAGCCTCAATGTCTTATTAAGGGGCGGAATGGAATGAAAGCGAGGCTCCTTTGCCAAGCACGCAGATTTGGCACCCTGTACATCAACATCTGGTTCGTGACAGCAGTTGCATAGATCTTTGGGGACAACATAAGTGAGTTCATATCGATGTGGCATCAGAAACAACTACAAGAGTCAATAGGCTGTAATATGCAGACAATTTTGGTCTTTTGATTGTAAAATTCAGAGCAGAATTAGCAGTGATTGAGGCAAATGGCAAGTTGGTTCAACAGCAACGTGTATACACTCATGGAGGTGGTTCACCACATGGCACATGTGGTAGTAGTATTGGTTTTAGTGGTGGTTCACCACATGGCATAGGTGGTGGCAGTGGTGGTATTGACTATCCCCGTGTATTTTCTCCCCAAATCTCTGCTTCAATGTCAATCCTGTATTTGTTGTGGTGGTGTTGGTTGTAGCGGTGGTAGTGGTGGTAGTGGTGCCCCACATGACATTTTTGGAGGTGGTGGTTGTGATTCACCACTTGGTATATAGTCTATCATCACACACCAAGATCTCCTCTGCTTGAATGTGTTTTTATAGGTCACAGCTGGTGTATATATATATATTTTTCTCGAATTATTCTATTCACAACAAAGCCACATATTCACGTATAATATAGGTGAAATTGAAGTAACTCCAAACTGTCACCCCAAATAAACAATGGGATATACATGTAGAAGTCCGATTCTTTATAATCTGATCATACTTCATAGAGAAAATGACATAATTCCACCACAGAATGATGGGATATACATGTAGAAGTCCGATTCTTTATAATCTAATCATACTTAATAGAGAAAATGACATAATTCCACCACAGAACGATGTTATATTATCAACTTTCCCAACAAATTCCAACGCAGTGATCGAGGCCAAGGCAAGCTGCGTAGTGTGCCTAAAATTGTGCTTCTGCACATGTCGTTTGGAAAACAACATGGCGGCAGCCTGTGCCCAGCACGTGACTTCGAATTAAAATTGTTTTTGCAGCAATTGAAATGTCATGGTCAGAATAAAGGCAAAGAGGGTGTTGTGTCAAGATACAGAAAAGAAAATGCCTGTTACAGCATAGGATCTTGGGTGTCCAATAGATCACCTCCATCATAAGTTGATGGTAAGAAATTCTGCTTGGGGTTTTCCTGCAATCCTTATCCATGAGTTCAGGGTCTGTTGTGAACAGAATATTGGAGATGAGAGAAAAAAATTGCTCACACCCGTGATGATGGGTGGGAACCCGGGAGGGTGATGGGGAATGAGAAGACACACAATCCATACTGCCGAGCCCAAATGGCAAGGCCATTTTGAGTTGTTGGGTCCATCTAAAGTAAGACAGACTGGCCCGCCAAGAAGCAATCATCGTCTGGCCACATGCCAATTCTGCATGAAGGTCTTTAACTTTGAAATATATGGATATGAATTGAACCATTCCAGACTGGAGGTCATCTGTGGTTTGCCAAAATGATACCGGGGGAGAAAGTCTGGGCAACATGGGATGAGTTCAACCGTACATAAAATGTGTATGATAACTATCATACATTCTATTTTCCAAAATTCAATTTCCACTAAAAAATATAATCAGAACAAATTGCTTAATGAACTAAAGTTCTCTGTAAAATAGCAAGGTAATCTAGTCATTTGAAATCTTCACTGGAATTTTTTCTTAAATGGGTAATGCAAAAATGGGAAAGCTCCCTTCAAGTTCGAAGTAATTAGGATAATCCATTTCTTATCTTGTCTGCTTGCACCAGAATTTGATAACTCAGGAACTTAGTTTTTCCAAAAAAGATTCTTTCCATTGAATAGGGGGATGGGGATGGGGATGGGGATGGGGGATGAGAGATCGGGATGGGGATGAGCGGGATAGGTTGCGATGAGTGGATTGATTGATTGAGTAGTGTTTTACATCTCTTCAACCCATACTGGATTATGGGGACAGGGATGAGAGGGACCAGGGGATGGGGATTATTTAGGCTATCCCTTGTATCAATATACAGCAATTTAAAAGAACAAGGTAGACCTGCATGGCTCTTGGTTTGATGATTTTGCACAGGTTATCTGGTCCATTGCTCATATTACTGCTATTGCAAATTATTGGGTTTTTTTCTTGTAAAATTTAGCATATGTTTTTTAATTTTGGGATTTTGAAACAGGAAAAATTCATATTCATCAAAATATCTCCATTCACACTTTCACTCCTATACCTCCTGTATTGTGTATTTCAAGTCCAATTGGAAGGCTTCTAATGGTCGATTTGAATGAAATGAAAAGCAAACTGTAGAACAGAACAACATCGGGCCATTAGGCTAATTCATCAATTAACAGCTCACTAGCATGACCTGTGAATTGGTGAAAAAGCCACATGGATGAAACTTGATGCAGTAGGGAGAGGGTGAACATAAATGGCTTGCTGATCTGAGCAAAATATACTGTCTCTCTTTGTGACACTGACACATGTGTGACAGCCAAGTATAGTTTAGTATCTAGTGGCAATATATTGCAGGCATTGTTAGTTCTGTCATGGAGAGCACAGTCAAATATTTCTACCAAAACTCAGCATGAGAGTGTGGTGCCATCACAGTTGAATAACCAAGATACTACCATTGGACTAGCAGATTTATTACCATTCTGACAGTCAGCAATACTCATTGAGGCAGAGATGTTATCATTATTGGGCAAAAGAATAGATAAAGACTTGAACAAAGAAATACTGTCAAACCTGGCTTCAAATTTTGAAAGCCATCTCTCATAACATAATTTCGTTGACACAAATGTTACATCCAATATATGCCACCCAAGACAGATTTCTTGTTACAGGTGGTCTTCAAGACAGTTTTGACTGTAGACAAATCAGGAAAGCACCTAAAAGATCCGAGTACTGCTGACATGTACAATAAATATTTCACTTGAAATGTATTTTAACGGGAGCCTGGGTGTAATCGAAAGGCCTGATCAATCAGTCATTTTCATAATTGGCAACCACAGAGTCATGACAGGTTCATGGGTATTTTTTGCTTATCAATCATGTTGTAAAATGTGTGTTCATGATCATATTTACCATCTATTAATGTGATCTCTGATGTCAGTAATTTCACAACATATCGAGTTGACATCAGCTATATTCCAAAATACAGAATTTGAAAGTTTGAAACAGACATGCTAAATTATCAGCTTCAGCTGAATTCCAAGACTCTGGTCAGAATTGGGGAATGAGTGAGATAGGGGATGGGAGATGGAAGATGGGGATGGGAGATGGAAGATGGGGATGAGTGAGATATGGGATGAGTTGAATAGGGGATGGGGATGTGGAGATTGTAGATGCTATTCCTTGTAACAACATACGACAATCTAAAATAACAAGATGGACCAATTTATTTCCTAAGCTCATTTTTCTGGATGGCTCCTGGTTTGATGATTTTCTAATTCATAATTGTGTGCAGCTTATCCAGTCCACTGCTCATCTTGTTAATATTGCAAGTTGAATTCATTCTTCAAATTCAATGTGTACTAATAAATCACCATATTCTCTGCAATTAGGGGCCCTCCCCTGATCAGTGTCCCCCACAAATCATGCCTGAAACATGTATCTTATGCTGAATTGATGGCTTTACATATCTCACTTTAGACAACTTTTGGCTCAGGATGACTGGCGTGGTGTCTATGATGTCACACATGGTTGCATTGGATAACAAGATTCAACATGTAGGGTAGTGATGGGCTGATGATCGACTGGAGTCTATATTGTATCGATTGTGCCGATGAATCAATCAATTTTCATCTGAAAATAAATTGAATTCGAAATATGTGTGTTGATCTAAACAACCAACATGGTGGCGAGGTTACCCTATTCCTATCGGCACCATGATGACTAGGGTATTTCTCTCTTCGCGAATGTATCTAGTAGTGGGGTTGGCCGAAAAAGGGTTAAAAAAATGTAGCGGGAGATTTGAAATCTAAGCAGCCCAACAACGTGATATCTGTGATTCCAGCATGATTGCAACATGATCGCAAGTAATATACAGTGAAAAACTCGTGAATCCATAGTTTGGCAAAAATCAATTATGTTTGATGATCGATTGGTTTTGAAAATCAAACATCCAACGTGAAAGAAATCAATTCTCAACACTAATGTTGGGTATCTGTCTTGATCAGCTCGTCTGAGCAGAGGCAAAGAAAGGTGTTTTGTCAAGACACAGTATGGTGGGAAAACAAAAGGAAATGAGTACAAATGGATGCTATTTCTTCTCTTGGAGACTCATCAGGAGCACAGCTGTCATAAAATGATGGAATCACAATAGTCAATTACAGCATGGCCTTTTGGTTTAAGATAGCCTACCTACATCATAAATTGGTGATTAGAAACACTGCCTAGAGTTGTCTTGCTATTATTGCCCATGTATTGGGGGAGGGGTTCCACCATAGGGAGGATTGGAGATGTGGAGAAAAAATAATTGCTCACACTCGTATGGACGGGTGAGAACCTTGGTGGCTGGTCATAGATGGGAACCCACACAATCCATCCCAAGTGGCAAGGCTATCCTAAGTTGATGGGTCAATCTGAGAGTATACTGAATCCTAAGCTGTCTGGCTTGAAGGAAGTCCGGGTGGACCTTGATGAATTCAAGAATGAAAATCCACCAGATCCAACTTGTTGGGATGGCCAGGAGGAGCTTGCCCAAGTGCATATCAGGGTGATCAACTTTCAAATACAAGTTAGTTGATACAAGCTAAACCAGACTCGAATACTGGAGGTTGTCTTGTTTGCCATAGTGATGAAGGTGGGAGAAAGAATGGACAACCTGGGACAAGTTTAACTTTTTCACCACAATAACCCCCATAATCATCCTTGGATATTGAGTCCTTCAAATCCAATTCAAAGACTTCTAGTGGAGTGATTTGTATGAAACAAAAAGCAAACTGCAGCTGAGATCTAGCCATGTGGCCATTTCATCGACTCCCAGCTAACTAACATGAGCTGTGATCTGATTAAAAAGCAACAAGGATAGAGACAGATGAAATAGTGAAAGGGTGAAAGGGTTGAACAGCATGTGACATGTTCATATATGACACAATAAATATTCTATTCTCAAAAATGCAAATTGCAATGAAAAATATAATTGAAAAAAGAAAAGTAATTCTAGTTCTCACCAAGTAAAATTTCAAGAGCCCACGGAATTCAAATTGTTAATGAAACTAAAAGAATTTGGAAATCTCAGTAATAGATATAAGCAATAAGTATGTTTCATTGTTGTGTCTTCTCACGAAAGATTCCAATAATAACTCAAGACGATAACTTTTCAAAATTTCAAAATCTTTGGATTCAGAAAATCTGCCAAACTGAAAAATTCCAAGTTTCCAAGAAAATCTTTCCATTAAATTCAAATGCTTGCTGATCTATGTAAAATACTGTCTCCAAGTGATATTGGTACATGGGTTTGAGACTTATTTGTATCTTCTGGCAATATCTGTGGGCATATGACGATAAGCTTTGTCATGGAAAGAACAATCATACATTTCTACTAAAAACTCAGCATGAGAGTGTGGTGCCATCACAGTTGAATAACCAAGATACTACCATTGGACTAGCAGATTTATTACCATTCTGACAGTCAGCAATACTCATTGAGGCAGAGATGTTATCATTATTGGACAAAGCATAGATAAAGACTTGAACAAAGAGATACAGTCAAACCTGGCTTCAAATTTTGAAAGCCATCTCTCATAACATAAATGACATAAATGTTACACTGCATATATGCCACCCAAGACAAGTAATTTCTTGATACAGGTGGTCTTCAAGACAGATTTGACTGTAGACAAATCAGGAAAGCACCTAAAAGATCTGAGTACTGCTGATGTATACAATAAAAATACTTCACTTGAGTTGTAATTTATCTGGAGACTGGTAGTAATTGAAAGACCTGATCAACCAGTCTTTTTTTTTAAATACAATAGGCAACCACAGAATCATGATGGATTTCTGGCTATCTTATTTTATCAAATACATTGGAAAAAATTTGCTTACAAGTATATTTACCCTCTACTCATGAGATCTCTGAAGTCGGTAATTTCACAACATATCAGGCTGATATTGGTTATATTTCTTGATACTAGGCAAGCTGTTATTAAAGTCTCAAACAAGACATGCTAAATTTTCTATCTCTGGTTGACTCCACAACTCAGGCAAAAATTTAGGAGGGATGGATGCTATTTCTTGCATTCACATCATGCCATTTAACCCTCTTACTATGATAATCCCCGAATCATCCATGGATATTGTGTCTTTCAAGTCCAATTGGAAGGCTTCTAACAGTCAAATTTTAATTAAATACAACTACAGGAAGAAATAAGATCTAGCCATGTAGCTATTTCATCAATACCCAACTGACTAGTGTGAGCTGGGAATTGATGACATAGCCACATGGATGGAAATAGGTGCAGTAATGAAAGGTTTGAAAGAAGGCAGGGCCCAGAAGTTTATGAGATCAGTACCGGATTCATATAATTGGCAGCCAATTGAAAATATTGGCAGACAGCTGAGGAAGGGGTCAGCTGTGAAGAGTCTCGGAGATACAGTAAGTAGAAAAAAATGCCCACACCTGTACTGTGGATGGGTAGGCACCCGGGTGGCTAATATGGGACAGGGTGTGGGAGTCCACACCATCCATGTGAAGTTATCCACACTGTCAAGCCCAAATGCTGAGGCTGTTCCAGGTCAATGATTCCAACGGAGTTCATGCTGAACCCAAAGCTATTCAGCTTGAAAAAAGTGGGGTTGGACCTTGATGAATTTCGGAATGAAAATTTCTACCACATCCAACATGGGATGGCCAGGGGAGCTTGAAGTGTACTTGCAAGGGTTGATAGAGGTCTGGATCAGTATGTACAGAAAGTGCTCCACCTTTCTCGAATTCTGTTCCTTTCTCTTTTGACCGACATACAGCCCGTTGCAGTATGTGCACTTGATAGAGTAAATCTGATTACTTCTCTGCCAGACATTTGTCAAAAAAGGGCCTAAAACATTGTTTTTTGTTAACCCTATCAGAACATAACCCCAAATCATCCTTGGATACCGTGCCTTTCAGGTGCAATAGGAAAACTTCTAATGGTCTAATCTGAATGAAATATAAAAGCAAACTGTAGTAGGGAATATGATATGGCCAATGTGGCTTTTTAATCAATTCCCAGCTCACTTATGCCGCATGAATGGAAATTGATGATGTAGTGAAAGGGTTAACTTTTCATGAAGGTTTCGTTGATTTGTAAAATCCTCGTATCACATGAGCTGATGAGATAATGTGCGAAGACTGCTGAAGATGCTCAAAGAAGGGTAGAGAAATATGCACAGATGACCTGCGCACATGTTCAGAGAAGAAATATGGCCAACGAGGCACATCAAATTCTTATACATTTATATCAGACACAGATAAATGGGCAATGTCTCATAAATACAAACAAAAGCTTTGTGAAAGTGATTACATTCCTGGTGAGAATTGTCAGGATTCATCACTATATTATAGTTAGGTTTTTGCAAGGTTTTTGCAAAACACAATTTCCTTTCGCAAAAATACATCAGTTCATCACAGAATGCTTTGCTTAACTTCTTTTAGCCCCAGTGGTAATCCTAAATGTTTCCATGGACATCTCTGCATGAAAATGCACTCAGTGAGCAGTGAATGTGATCAGGAGAAAGACCTAAATTTAATTGGTCACCAGATATCATTGCGGCTATTTCAATAACACGCAGCTCACATAAGTATCTAGGAGTTTGTGGAATAGTCGCATGGCTGAATAGCAAGCCCTCCAGTTTTTCTTCATTTAAATTATGCAGTGAGAATTTGAGCTCATATTATAATAGCGTGCATCATGTTATCACCAGAAAAAACTATTGTGTTGGAATTGGCTATTTTTCAATCAAAATAACTGAAATCCACATTAAAATGAATAACATAGAATGACGGAAAAGTCTGAAAATATCCAATTTTGAGTTTTTATGCTGATAAACGCAGGATTCCAATGAATGGGTGCCAAGAAATCATTTTAGAAATACCAGATCAACACCACAAATAATTTAGAAGAAACTCAAGATAACTCCATTATATTTGTCTTTTTGATATCCTGCTATGTTGAATGTATTGGCTACCCTGGTAACCTTTCCACCACCGACTGATTCACCTGAACTAATCACCAATTTTGAAATTGCAAGCTTCACACAATTAACTCTTTCACTCATATGACCCCCAACTCACCCCCTTGGATATTGTATCTTTCTAGTCCAATTGGAAGGCCCCTAATTGGCCAATATGATGAAATAAAAAACAAACTGTAGTAAGGTGTGAGATTTTGCCATGTTGCTATTTCATCAATTCTCAGCTCACTAGCATGAGCTGTAAATTGATAAAATAGCTACATGAATGGAAATTGATGAAGTAGTGAGAGGGTTGAAATTGGAGGTGATTTCCAGTACTGCTCCGGGGGCATGCTATTATGAAGTATAAGGTGCTGAGATATGGTTGGTAAATTGTTTGATTGATTGATTTATTGAGTAGGGTGTACCCTGGTGACATTGTTACCTCTGCTATGTATTTTGGGTGATCCTGTCCGAGATGTGGCTCTCGACCATGATGACAATGACAGCATCTCCTTGTCTTCCATTGCCTTCTCTGACATCTCCTACACACAACAAAAGAATGAAAGTTTCATCAAAACACAGAAAGCATCCTCTCTTTAACTGGTTTCCATGACATCAACAGGACGATGACTACCATCAAATAGCTTTGGTCTAAATAAACATGTCTCTCTACATTTCCACATTGAATAGAGTGCTTTCTCAATCTGCTAGTGCTCACTTTGGTGGATAGTACCATGTACAGTGATGATAACATCATGTGCGACCTTCTTAAAAACATCAATATCCAATCTGCAATTGATCTGCCTGAACAGAACTTTCCCATTCCTAGGTCGCTTGCTTGAGCTAGGAATCAACGGAACAGCCTCATTGATGAAAACTGGTGTGCCTGTGAGAAGTTTCCATGTAGGATTGGAACACAACAAGTGGAAGTGTCTTGGTAAACTGCAAGCAAGATTTAGAAAATATCTTTGGACATGCCCACCACGAATCCATCTGAAAGTAACTTGGCTTCAAAGGAATGGATCAACCTCGGGAATTTTCAGGCTCCTAACCCTCTCACTATGATATCCTCAAATCACCTTTGGAAATTGTGTCTTTCAAGTCCACATGAAGGCTTCTAATGGTTCAATTTGAATGAAATGAAAAGCAAACTGTTGTAGGGAATAAGAGCTGGTCATTTGGCCATTTCATCCATTCCCAGCTCACACTAGTGAGCTGGGAATGAATGAAATGACCACAAGGATGACAGCTGATGAACTAGTGAAAGGGTTGATTCAGTTGAGGAATTGGTCATCACTTAGCATCATATGCTGTTTCTGCAAGTGGGCATCATCTAGCATCATACATACCTCGGCTTTGCAAATAATAAGCAATGCCATCATACTTTTGCATTAGCTTCTGGCCAGTGACAACCTTGATTATGCAGGAAGGGGTGTGCATGAACTGTGAGAAATACAAGTCAAGGGATGAGACATGTTAAACCCCAACCAATCATTCAATCAAGCTGAGGGTTACCCCTTCACAACTATGACAATCAAATCACCTTTAGATATTGTGTCTTTCAAGTACAATTGGAATACGTAATGGCCCAATTTGGATGAAACAAATAAGCTATAGTAGGAAATAAGATGTGGCTACTCCATCAATTCCCTGGAATTCATGAAATATCCACGTGGGAGAAAACAGATGAAGAAGTGAGTGGGTTTAATACAGATACGGTAGC
Source organism: Nereis procera (assembly GCA_032360585.1). Taxonomy (NCBI): domain Eukaryota; kingdom Metazoa; phylum Annelida; class Polychaeta; order Phyllodocida; family Nereididae; genus Nereis; species Nereis procera. The sequence continues at coordinate 1,137 of JAUOBU010146624.1, read as the reverse complement.
AGGAAACTGTTTGACTAGAGCTGGAAACACAGCAGAGGGCTAACATCACAATAGTATAATCCCTGCCTACACTCCGTGGTAATCGCCACTCAACCTTGATAATGTGCCAAAACTCAACACACAATCTGAACCTCATCCCTGATGAATGGTCACTCAGTGAGATATGTATGTATGTACGCACGCACGCACGCACGCACGCACGCACGCACACACACACACACACACACACACACACCCCCCTATTATTCCAAATAGATGAGCCGGAGGCATAGGCGATGATCATGGAGACAAAATACACAAGAAGTTTGAGCATGTTATTATCATCAGTTGCGGTGATAACCACCAAAAGAAGCACTGGCTGGTCCTGAACCTGCCAGTGCTCCCTTTGGTGGATATCACCACAATACTCAGAAAGCCAGCTATTGACTTTGGAAGAAGGGAGGGGTGCGTCTAATTGAGCAAGAGTGTTAAATCGGTATTTTATGATATAAATATATACAAAAGCAACAGCATTATCCAAACTTTAAATAATACATAACCCATCTTGACCATGGGCTGCCCCCCCATCCCTATCCCCATCACGTACTGGTCTGGTTCTGATCCCAAGCCTTGAGCTTATAACAAAGATGGGGCCAAAATTCATTGGATACAAGGCCTGAGGTATTGAGAGTAACCAAGACGTTTGGTGTCGGAACTTATTTGTGACACCAAACTATTTTCAATGTGTATCTGTGGTACAACAGCAAGAACAGAAAACTTATCTGCACAGGATTCCTTGTATGAGAAGCAGATTCATCCCCTTGCTGCATAGAACTAAATTGTGTTATTACCGTAAAATACGGAATCAATGCACCTATCCAATTAGATGTGCCTCTCTCTATTTCCACAGTAAATATAATGCTTATTAAGTCTAATTGTTATGATAATATCCATGATGAGGATGATAACATGTTCTAATTTCTTGAATACAATGATATTTCATCAGCAATTGAGTTCCATATACAGAATACCCTTATGGTTCAAGAGGATACTTTTTGTATTTTGCTTCCATCAACTTTGCCCATGCTCCCAGCGCATCTATTTGGAAGAATAGGGTAGTATGTCCACCTGAGATTTGGACTCGAAATTAAGAATATG
>JAUOBU010144403.1:0-13123 GCA_032360585.1 Nereis procera | reverse complement strand
CATTTGCAGAAACTATTGGGTGGCCCCGGTTTTTTTTAAGCTCCTATGGATCTTAGGTAGTAGATAGAACTGAGCTGTTGTTGGTTTTTCTGCTACTAAGAAATCTCTTGTTTTCCTTGAGATTTCATTGTTATCCATCTGACTTGAGCATAGGTATTGGACTCAGTTGTTATGTGTCTCGCTTAGGTCTTCTTCTGTTTTCTGATACAATTTTCCATTAGAAAGTTGTCGAAAACCTTCAGCTAACTAGTCTGTCGTGTTCATCACACAACTGCCCTTATCAGCTTTCTTGATGATAATGTCCGGGTTCGATTTGAACTCTTTAATAGCTAGTCTTTCTTGCTTGCTAAGGTTCTGTCGTAGGGGAGCTCTCACTTGTGTGTTAGCTAGTTCAAGTTCATTGACAGATATCATACAGTCTATCATAACTGGATAATTATCCGGCAGCCAGTTCGATTCTGGGCTGAACTGAGGATGCTCAAAAGCTCCCAACTGTACCTTACTCTTTTAGGGGCCTGTTGGTCTAGCACATGATTGTTTTTCATGCTCTCGGGCCCAGGCTTCACTCTTGTCCAGACTCTTTCCAAAATGGGATCTTAATTTCACGTTTCTATGGAATTTGTCAAGATCTCCATTTGGCCATATTTGGCTCACCAGGGGTAGGGCAGAATGTGAGCCCCTTCTTCAAAAGTGAAATGTGATGGGGTTCAAGAGTTAAGTTCTGAGAGATTGATCACAGTGTCTCTATCATTAAGCTCTTCAATAGCATTTTTCAGCATCACATTGAACAGTTTCTGGAAGGAAGACACACAAAGTGAATAAAGAGTATTAACACTTTTTAATTGTACTCTGGTTGATTGACAGGGACATGAACATTGCTATTATTTTGGTTAAGTACTGGTTCAGTATCCGTAATGTCATCCTTTGATGCAAGGGATGACTCAACTAGATCTTCGTCATTGATATTTAGTTGAGGGAGATGTTGTCCATCGCCGAGCTCAGGGCTGTACTGATCAGATTTTTCATCTGGTCCTGAAGGTCAAGGGTGATTATATTCCTCAGCCTTTCTTGGATTTCCACTTCTGTGGGATCCGTACCCTTCTGCTTTTTGGGTTTCCTCGATTTCTCGTTCTTTGTCAATTTTTTGGGGTGGACCTCTGCTTTTTTCTGCTGATGGTTCCTCCCCTCCTGAAAATCCTGCTCACCTGAGGTTCCCGCTTTTGGTTCTTTCACCAACTCAATTTTTCGTGTGTCATCGCCTTTCTTTGTTTTTTTGGCAGTAGTCACACCAATTTTGGCTGACTTGTTGTCAGGAGTGCCTTGTTGGTGTTCTTCACGGGCTTACCCCTGAAGGTTTTCCCCACTTTTATGGGGGCGATTTTCCTCTTTCTTAGGGTTGAACCCTCATTGTTGGTGGTAGGTATTCCCTGGCGTTTGCGTTTGTTGCGTCACCAGTTTCGCTCTCGTTTGTTCTCAAGTTTGAGCCTCTCCCTTTCTTCTTTGGATTTAGGCTCAATGAACGTAAGTGGTCTAATGTCGTAATTTTGAGTGATCGATTTTGGATCCACTATAGTAATCTGTGATTTTCAAAGCTCTCAATAGAAGGTTGGTTCTCCCTGTGATGGAGTTCCTTTTTTGTTGGAGCCTTTCTCTTGAGCAGCTTTGAGCGTGCCACCTGGTTAGCCAATAGATCCTTACATTCCTGGAATTGCCATGTGCTTTTCCTGTAAAATATATATATATATATATATCTTGTGTTGGTGCATGAGCCGTCTTTTTTTGTCATTCCATTGTGTCCATTCTTTTTAGTACCCGCTCAACATTCAGACCTTTCTCATCTCCCTTTGCCTCCATACTTAGCGATAATATATATAAACAATAACCTATTCACTCTTATACCTCGCAAGTCACCATGATGGTTATTGTGTTTCAAGTCTGTTTGGAGGGCTTCTATTGGTCTGATCTGAATTATGTGAAACCCAAACTTTAGTGGAGTTTTTTCTTGAAATGTTGCTATTCCACCAATTGAGCACTCACTATTGTGAGCTATCAATTGATAAAATAGCAACATGGATGGAAAATAATGTGGTAATGAATGGCTTAAATACGACTCATAGGTATCTGTGAACAACAGATTGGTGTCGATCACTAGTTCTCATTGGATGAAGGTCTCCCGGCTTGTGACCATGGGAATATAGATCTGACAGGGGCAATTCAAAGGTCAGACAGGTTGCATCATAGTAAGTTGAGATTTGAAAAATCAAATCTCAAACTTGGAGAACAGGGTCATAAACACATTGCTTTCTGTTGTGCAACTTGGATAACACCCTGACTATCTGTCAGAGGTCAACATCACATACCATACATGTGGATGCAAGTCTGATCTTGATTGCCCATACCTATTTATCATTTTTTATATCAAAAGCTTGTTTATGTCATGATTCCTACAAATTAATTCTATGATATCCATGGTTAAACATACACATGTCTTTCATATAAGTAGCAGGTATTTGTAAGGATCCCTGCATGTGATGCAGGTCTCAGGTCTTATGGAACCAGACATGGTGAGTCACATTTTGAGATTGTTCATCGCACAGCTCATGCAAGTTGTTCAACAATGTTGCCAGATAGCTATATGAACCCCACACTTTTTGCATTCTAGGTTGTACTGTTAAGGAAGGTTATAAAGCTCTATAGGCACTGATGCTGCATGGGACTGACCAAGCTTGAATAAAACTTGAAGAATATGAGCAAAATACTGATGGTTGCTGACAGGCAGACAGCTGTGATTTGGTGTACCACTTCTCTGTACATTTGCTACAAGATCACCATCCACCCAGGTTCAAGATTCCATGCTTGAAGATGTTGTGATACAAATAGAGCAACTACAGCCATTGTAGAAGTAACAATATTTTCTCTACTTAACTTATATTCACCCCTCCTATACCAAGAACCAACGTATTTCTGAAGCTCACGATCTGGGATAAGCAGTTGAACCACTCAATTATGGGACTTCTGTTTGAATTTTCTATCCAATAGACTTCGGGTACAGCCTCAAGGTTTGGATCGAAGTCTAAGACAGGGTCTAACTCCTCATGGGGTTTGAATACTCGGTCAGAGGTTCCTGCGGTGAGTTTCGCACTTACGAAGCCTGTATGAATTAGCATACCTGACCTATGGTCACTACTAAAATCTCCAGCCATTCGACTAAGGCACACAGCCTGTCCAGACCTTTTTTTCCTGGGGCCCAGAGCTCAGAGCTTCTTGCCCAGCCTGAGGGGCCCTATTGCCTGATACCGAGTGCCTCAGACATGGTATCCGGGATGAGGAAAATAGTCTGGGACCTTTTAATCGTCCCCTTGATAATCCGTGAGGTTCTCGTGCCCTGGAGACATCATTAGACCCAAAAGGCCTCTCAAATGATCTCTGCAATCTATGGCTTATGCTGCGTTTACACATAGCCGACTCAGCCCCGATTGTTTCAAGTAGCGAGTCGGTTCTCGGTGCCACTAGGAATGCCATTCAACCCCTTCTCTTCCAACAGCTGATTGGCAGCCAACTTGGAACATATGCACTACGCCACTCTGAAATTTGCGTTACACTGATCTCGAGGTGAGTATGCAGTGAGTATGCGGCGAGTATGCGGCGCTACGTCAGCATGAGAAAAATTCCTCTGCTGTTGAAGCCAAATACGGGCACCTCTGGGCTGACTCTCGATTCCGCGCGGCACCTCTGGGCTGACTCTCGATTCTGAGCGGCACCTCTGGGCCGACTCTCGATTCCGAGCGGCGCATATTCCCCGATATACAGCCGTTAGGTGTTACATAATTAGTCGACTCCAGAATTTCCGACCATTGGAAATCTCAGCGCTGACTCCAAACTCACCCCCGATGACAGATTCCACAGCAAGACAGGAAGCGATGATACGTGCATGGCACCCCCATCTCAGATGACTCACAATTTTGAGCGAGTCGGCTGCCATTCAGGGGTGGAATCTGCTATGTGTAAACCCAGCATTAGCTGTAAACCCCAAGGATCTCTTGGCATCAAAGCCAAAATGATTTCAGAATCATGTTCCTTCTTCTTCTCGAAGAAGTGCCTTGGGTCATCAGCAGGGTCCCAGAGAGACCAAATAGTGTATAGAGACTTCTATGTTTTTTTTATTTTCAAGCACATAAGGTCTTTGCTCCATGGGTTGCACCTCAGGTTTAGTCTCGGCTCTTGCTTTCTCCCTCTAATCTTTAGTGGTTACTCAAAACTCTGTTGGTCATCACAGGTAACTCCTCAGGCTCCTTTCCAGGAAGCAGAAGCCTCAGTTGAAAGGAGAAAAAGCCAGCCTTCAGAAGAAGAATGCTGGATTTTCCAAGGTCACTTCTCATGATCGCACCTTATTTGACATCCCAGTAACTTGAACCTGCAGTGAAGATCCAAGGAGCCTCAGGGTTTTTCTGGTGGTCCTGGAATGCCCAGCATCAAATCTAGGGCCTCCAGTAGTCTGCCAGGTACATTGGAATTAGCCCAGGGAAGTTTCAAACCATCTCTGGACAATGATACCCGGTGCCTGGTGCCCTGCACCCGGTGCCCATTAACCAGTGTCCCAGTACCTATGAAGACCCAGACTCAGAGGCCTACCAGTTAAAAACTGTGGCTTTTTTGGCCTCTGTCTTACCCAGAGGACTTCCACAAGATCCTCAAGGAAGAAGCATAATTTTGCACCACAGTGGCACAAGTTCCATCTCTACCTCATATCCTCAACCCCACTGACCACTCAAGGTAGATAGTGAACCTGGCAGGGTCTTATGAAACTCCCAGCCACCAGTTCACTCATCTGGGAATGGATCTAGACATCGATCAGTCCCGGGTACACCCAGTCCTCAGGGTGTTGGGAGGTTTGGAATAATGTCTCAGGTTGTTTATCAGAAGGACCTCTAGGCCAGCTGAACCTGTGCCTAGTTGTTGAGCCACACCTTTTTTGTCTAGACGGACTTCGACAAGGCCTCTTTGGTTCTTTCTGTCAAGCCAGTGGTTCCTGCATTACAATCACCTCAAGCAACCAATAGTCCTAAGTCAGGTTGCTACTCAAGGTCATTAGTGGAAGCTCTCTCTCAAGAACACTCCAACTAATTGTGGGCAGGACACGACCTCATTGGACAATATTTCGACAGTCAGTCCAGTTGAGTCTGGAATCCTTCTGTTTAGATCTCTGTCCAACAGACTTCTGTTCCAGCCTCAGAGCTGATGCTGATATTTAACACTGAGTCTTGTTCCTCATGGGTCTCTAAGACTCAGTCAGAGATTCCAGCAGTGAGTCTTGCACGTGCCAATGCCCATGTGTGTTGTGCCTCTGGTGAGATACCTGGTCTGAGTTAAACAGTCATGGATCCTTGCGGAGCTCTTCTAGAATTTTTGGAGTTCCTGATGCCTACTGGGAGGCCTCCAGTAGACTGTCAACTTCTCTGAGCACGACCCAAGGAACTCCTAAGTCCTTTCCTGAGTACAGGTGTCAAATGCCCAGTGTTCTAAGTCTGATGCATAGTGCCCAGTGCTCGGGAATTAAATCTGGCCATTCGATGAGGGACACAAGATTACCATCCTGCTAAGAACTTTTCACTGGGAGAAACCAGTTCATCGTGAGGGGAAACCTCAGTGGACCCTATTTTTGGCCATCTCCTTCCAGAGGTGAACTGCTTTTGAACCCTCTGGGAGGGTCCTCAGTGCTGGACCTCAAGCAAAAGACAGTCCTTTTTGGATTGCTCTGGCCACTGGTAGACTCAGCCACAGGTCCATGCCTTCATTTGGGTTCGGACAACACTGTGAGATCTAACCACTCTCTATCTAAGGTGACCGTAGTTCATCCTCCCAGTTCTCAGCTATTAACTAAGGCCTGGCTTGATATTTTTTTCTCAGGGATTTGTGTGGTCAATCCTTTGATCTGTACACCCTGTGCCAGATTGTGGCTGACCAGGCTGTGGTGCATTCTCCCAGGTGAGTATGCATGCCATGTACTAAATTTTTTATCATGACCTTCCCGTCAGTACATGGGAGAGTTCACTCTCCCTTTCATGGAGTGATGAGCTCATCTTCATGGTGTCATGTTTTACCCACCAACTGACTAGGTCTGGTTGTGTATAAACTATACTTTCAAATGGGTAGTGTGTACCTTGATTTTCACTGTCATCTGGCTATGAGCTAGGATGGGTGGTTGTACACGCTTCATTGAAGATTTCATTTTATAGATATTCAAAAAGAGGAGTTCGAAGGAGGCAGTTAATGCCTGGGAATGCATAATTTGATGGAGAGATGGTAAGTCCTGATCCCCAGATTAGATCAACAATCTGGGGAGGGGGGGGGTGGAAGTTCATAGATGAAGCATCAGCATCAGTGCCTTGTAGAGAGATTCCAGATAGTGAGGACTCACATGATGTACAATCAAAAGCAGTGGATCAATGGAAGAATGCAGGATGTGGTGTTCACATTGGTAAGTTATCGATTGAAGTCTTCATTCAGAAGGCCATGGTTACTTCATAGTGACGATTGGTTTATTCTGATATTTTTCACTGGGAGAAACCAGTTCATCGTGTGGGGATACCTCAGTGGACCCTATTTTGGGCCATGATGTGTGCAATCATTCATTCGTGTCTGCTGGGGGTTATCAAGTCGAAATGTAACAGCATATATATAATGCCAACAAAACATAGGTGATCTTATTTCACAATATGTGACTGCAATGGTCACTCAGCTTTCACAGCATATGATTGATCACTGTGACACACACACACACACACACACACACACACACACACACACACACACACACACACACACACACACACACACACACATATTATGTATAAGTAGGAGATGCGTATGATACAGTGATCACAATATTTCTTTAAATGAATTGAGAGCTATATATTGATATGTGAATCATATAGTTGCTAGAAATGTCAAAAATGTTGTTGCGGTAATCCAGGATGCAGATGTGGAGATAAGGTCCAGGGAATGAGTGGCTTTAGAAATGATTATCTGTACATGTCTGAACTTGACAAGTTATGAGAAAAGCACGATCAATCATCGGGATAAAAGGTAGCTGAATCCCAAAGGGGAATAAGGAGGTCATTTGTACGTGACAATGTCAGACAAATATCCAATTCTACAGTTTGGCAAATTTTGTTTCATACCTGAGTCGGGTGAGCTAGTGGCATTCATCTGACATTCAAGGAATTGTATAAGACAGCAGCTCATTTGGACGAGTTAAATGACAACATCCCAAAATTGCAAAGCTGCGCACTATGCCTGGTCATGATATCGAAAAAAATTGCAGCGAATGTAACTCATGCTGCGAATGGTCAGGACACTTTTGAAAATGTTGATTGAAAGAATAAAGGTATACGAAATGATTTGAGGGGCATTTAGACAGGTTGAGAGGATATAACCCACCAAACACTGCTAAAATTTGACAACTGCCCAGATAGACCACCGAAGACCCACACTTCTTGACAGATGCACCCTAAATTTAACTTACACCAACACGAATGACACCAATGCCACCACAAATTACAACAAATCCCAAGGTTTACTGTGGTAGTCTCTGGACAGGGAGATGAAGCACAGAAAATAGTTATGATGACTAGACAAGTTCCAAAATTGAATGTGTTCAGAATCATCTCTTCATGACGGATAGGCTAACCCAGACAATACAAGTGCGCAATCTGCCCAGTCAAGACTGGTTGGAGAGACTCGACATGTTGCACAACGAACAAAGTACAATGCAAGCTGGTTGAGTGGACACAGTCCAGACAGAATTGGGTTTGAGACCTTAAATTTGCTGGGAATGGCGCATGTTTCTATTCATTGTTATATGTCAGGCAGTTGAGAAATGAGAAGTTTTTAGACAGAAATCTTCATGTGACAGGATTTATTTGGGAATGACAAGAAAAAGACAACAGGCAGTGTTTTCCATGGAGGTGAGGGGTCTTCCTCCATAGTGGTTGAACCAGTCTTGGTTCCCGGATCTCCTGCAGTTATCGGTCGATCTCCCTGTGGAAATTCCACTGATCCAGAATGTCTTGTCACAAGTGGTGAGGAACAGGAGACTCAACCATCTCAAATTATAGGTGTCAGCCTGACCGCTGGGTCTTTATTCCATAGGCCCTTTCTAGTAATGGTTTCTCAACAGCCGCAGCTCAGTGGATCAGCAAGCCTACCTGCTCTAGCACCTCACCAGTCTATCCCTCAAATCCCTCTGCACCAGATATGACTGACTTTCTTCTGTCCCTCTGGGACTTTGGTTCAGCACCTGAAACAGTCTGCGGTTATAATGCTGCACTAAGCTTTGTCTTCAGTCATTCAGGCTGCTCATTATTGAGAGCCATGAGATTGCTGCTCTACTGAAGAACTTCTACTTGGGAAAACAATTTCAGCGTGAGGAGATACTTCAGTGGAACCTTCTTTTGGTTCTTCCTTCCCAGAGGGTGCTCCCTTTTGAGCCCCTGCTAAAGGATTCTGTACTGAACCTTATGCAAAACAAGTATAGTCTTAAAAAAGACTGGCTCAGAGAATCTGAAATCAACTGAGGTACGTACATCAGATGCGGGTTCATCCTCCCAAATCTGGTTGACGTCATCATCATTGATCAAAATCATCATCATAATAAATGAGAATCAACCAACCGGCGCTCATGTTCTATTCACTCTGGGTCAGTTGCATATCATTAACGACAAGCTTCGATCATCCGAACAATACCCGCTCGTTCCGAGCGAAAAAGTCTTTTTGATTGCTCTGGCCACCGGTAGATGCCACAGCAAAAATCCATCTGACATGTTCACCAACTATTATCTCAGGGACTAGTGTGGTCAAACCTTCGATCCATACTGCCTTGGCCAAATCACAATTTGACCTCTCTACCAGTCCTTTGGTCTTTTGGTTTTATGTATATATTGCCATTTTGTGCCATTTAGCTGCTTAGCATAATGATGAACACGCCCATGGGATTAGTTTCAATAACATTGAGAAACTGTCAGTTATAACAAGAGGTACTGTAGAGTTTTCACGTGACTTGGGTAGATATAGACAATCCATGTGAATGCTAGCCATGAATCCTGGAAGTGTTCTGGATTGCATGGGTGCTTTGTCATGATCCATGGATCGTTCGGCCATTTGGCATTATGAGCAGCTCTTGACATTTTCGAAGATGTCATCGTACATCCACGGCCAGTAGAAATGTTGCTACAAGTCTGGGGCCCCTGATGAGTTCCAATAAGAAATAATTGCCTCAAACCATGATGATATGGTGGAATCGTGGGGAAGAGCCTTTTGATATATGGTATCAGTAGTATCTTTTGAGTGTGGAGGTGTATATACCTTGCTCAGAACTTCATTTTCATCAATAATCCAATTATCGATGTCAGCCATTATTCTTTCAGCCTTTTGCAGCTTTTTAGTGAATCAATAAACACAGATTTTTGAAAAGTCAGGTTGTTTGCTTTGTTCTGTCAGCTCAGTAATGTGTTCATAATACACATATAACTATCCCTCTTTTCAGGGTCGGAATCATGTAACAGTGGTTTGTGGCATTTCCGATTGTGTTGGTGGTGTTGGCAGTGTTGGTGGTTGTTTTAGTGGTGTAGTTGTTGGTGTTGTTGGTGGTTTAGTTGTCGGTGATGGCGGTGTTGGTCGTTGTGTGGGTGGCAGTACAGCATAGACGTTAGTCTCTAGGTATTTTCCTTCATCTATAACTCTATCGATTTTGTTTGGGATGGAGTCAGTAAGAGTGTCAATGGTGGTTTCGGTATCCATTCTGTATTTTTGATCGATAGACTGCTTCATTGGTTACCATAGCTGGAGTGTGCAGAATTCAGACAGGAAGGAATCCGGTACTGTGTTTTGTGCTACATCATCCTTTTCAAACTTTGAGTAGACAATACCACAATTAAATTATTGGAATTCTGATGGTTCTTATTAGCATGGTGGCAGAAGCCCATCGCATGATTTTGGGGTTGGAAGTTCAAATCCTGGATATACCTGGTGGTCATATTATCTGTAGATGTGGACCTTGATACATGATGATCATCATAGTCCAGGAGCCAGACCTCAAAACTTTGGATGACCCTACACTGCCTGGTCCCTCTGTTTCCATGCCATTTTTTAAAAGATATATCCCTACTGATAAGAAATCAGGATGGTGTAGAAAAATATCACCCTGCGAACAGGTTCAAATATGGACGTAAATCCAAGATGGCCACCAAAAGACGTGCCATGACAATTTCTTTCATACCTTCATGCATTATTGCATATATCTGATCCAAATATGGTCAGAAATGCTCAGATCTAGCACATCATTATATCATTTCTGGGAAAAGCAACCAATCCAACAATTTGTATGAATTTTTTGGCAATTTCAGGAAAAAAACGGGTGATATATCGTGCATCAAAAAAGAGCATTTGATAGCTGCTGAGGTCATTATCCCATTTCACTCTGTAATCTCTGGAGGAGACAGATATACACATCATATGAATTTACACACACTCTTTGAGGTTACTGAACACAGAAATTCACAAAATATTTGAGCCTAAGATTGCAATAAAATGACATTTCTTGTGCCACTGCAGATGACTTCCAGTTACCCAGCAGGATACAATCTTGATGGTGAACAAGCACTTCTTTTCAGATAATGCCTTTAATCAATGTCTGGCTTCAGATGTGGATTCCTGCAAAAAAAAAAAAAAATTTTTCAGGTTCAGATAATTCAAAAAAATTTACTGAATGGACTGAAATTTGAAGTAAATATTTGTGCAAACAAAACAAGCAATATAGTGGCAATACGTTACTAAAGTATGTGTATTTTATATCTTTCCAGGTATGGTGCTTGGAAAGATTGTCCGAAAAGTAATCCTTATCAGAAGAATATGTGAAAGATAAACATCTCAAGAAGAATGAAGGAAAATTAGGTGTTGCATATTGAAGAATCTACAGATATGGCAAATAGTCTGTCCCTGTCCCCAAGTCCTCAAAAGAAAATCTGTTTGTTCACAGACTTCGAACTGTGTATCATATATCAGGAAGACGGTGAAGCCACATTGAATAATGTGACCATCCACAGTTTTGAAACACTAATATCATTACAGCCAAGAATGACTCAGTTGCAAACAGATTAAGGCAAGAAATAGAATCATGTGATGATTTTTATGGCAAGCATCCAAAATGGCATCGTTCTTGTTGTGCAAGCTAGACAAGTAAAACAAATATCAAAAAGACTAGACTGGATGAAAATGATCCAGAATCCAGATCAACTCATCAGAGCAATCCCAAATGTGATTTTAAAGAAGTGTGTGTAATATGTGCTGAAAAAACTCTGAAAGGGAAGTATCGACATGAAAGCTGAGTCAAGTAGGAACAGACTTTATACAGCAAAATATATATGATAAAGTTCTTGCATTGAAGGATCAAGTGTACAAGGTGATGATGGTTCTCCAATTGATATGGCAGCAGCTGATGTCAATTATCATAAGCACTGCTATGATCTTCTTAGGCGACGAAGTACCACTGTGCTGCCTGTGAAGCCTGATCCGTATAATCTCGCATTTGAAGATTTGGTGTCTGTGATTTCTGAAAAATTGGAGAGTGGCAAGGTGTTTTATGCATCAGCATTGAATGAGATGTTCAAAGATTACCTGTGCAAGGCAGGCCTTGATTCAGCTCAGGCATCGTTGTATCGTACACAGTCTTTGAAAAAGCGCTTAGAAAAACATTTTGGTGCTGATATCCTATTTGAGTTTCCACCATGAGATACTGAATTTAGCCCAGAACATACTCTTTGCATCTTCCAGCACCCAAACACCACAACATGCTGGCTAACTGTCTATCTTTATCTCAAAACGCGCAGTAAAGACATCATCACTGTGTTAAATAGGCTGAATCTTTGCATCAGTTATACTGAACTCCAAAGGATACTCACTTCCGTTGCATGTAAGATCAATGAGAAAGCAGGTGATGATGCTACCTTCATTCCATCAAACATAGTATTGGGTGATTTTATTCATTTTGCGATAGACAATCTTAACTTTTCTGAGTCAACTCTAGATGGTTCCAGCATGCATGTTACAAGTAGTAGGGTGATGTACCAACCAGCCATGGAGGGACTGGAAAATGTTGGGTCTTTTGGTAAGATCCCTGTTCATTGAGGAAGGAATAAAAGTACACTTCAAAGTCCAAGTAGTACCTCTTTTAGTTCTCCTACTAGACCAGGCTCACTGAGACGTCAGATGCATTCAGAAAGGGAAATAAATATAGACTGGTTGCTCATGCAAGATGAGACTGAATTTTCCAATGTTAATCTTTGCTGGGCTATATCCCGTCTTGCACCAACCAAGTTACTTGAAGTAGACATTGAGTTCCCTGGATGGAAGTCATTCAATGCAGCATTATCAAGCAAGTCTATGCCTGTAACAAACATTGGATACTGCCCTTTTCTTCAGTGGCCACCAACTGATCCAGGTGTTGTAAGCAAAGCCCTACAAATTTGCATGAAATCTAGCCAGAAACTTGGCATGGAGCACACTGTTGTCACCCAAGATGAAGCTATTTATGAAATCAGTTACACTCTTCGTCAGCAGACCCCCAGTGAGTTTGAGGGACTAATACTGCGTCTTGGAGGATTTAATCTTCTCATGAATTTTCTTGGTGCTGTTGGTAAACTCATGGGTGGTACTGGACTCAAGGACCTATTTGTCAGTGGAGAATCTCTTCTTGAAGGAACTGCCAACAAAATACTCACTGGCAAAGGGTATTACCAAGCAAGAAATGCTCACATGAGAGTTTATCATGGCAGTAAGGTGGTCTGCCTCTGAAGAATGGTGCTTCAGCAATAATCTGAATGTTGATGTGATGGCTGAAGCCAGTGAGTTGATTGAAGAGTTGGCTGGTGTCCTGACCAATGATAACGAGACAGCTTTTGCTCTCTTCCAGCACCTCAGCCAAAAGGTCAGATGCATAGAAGAATTATTACAGAGATTTGATGAGACACACCAGAAAAACCTTTTGAAATGATTTAGGGATGCAGGTCTGGAAGAACTGTACATACAAACTCGGGACTACTTCATCCCAGTTCACACTATTGCCAAT
>JAUOBU010143292.1:0-13139 GCA_032360585.1 Nereis procera | reverse complement strand
ATGCATATAAAATATTCCTGTGTACTTACAATAACTAGAAGCGAGGGGCACAGCCATCATAGAAGAGGGAAGATATAGAACTGGCTGGTCTACAACCTTGGCCAATGTCAGTTATCCAATTCTCAAGGTTAACTACACAGAAAGTTGGCACAGTCAGCAAGAAAAGTTGCATAATTTGCTGGAGTTATTCAATAACCTCCAGGATCACGTGGCTTCTTGGAAGCAGCTCTGCATTCCATGATGCAGTCACATGACCAGGAAGTAGTCTCAGGCCCAGGCCCAAATTAGGGGCTGGAGGATGAGGGAAGGAACAAGGGGCCCAAATAAGGCTCTCCAGACAGGGAACAGGAACAGCTCATCTGGTGGGTATATAACACAGAGAGCTGGGTCAGTTCAGTCAGTGGGGAGATACATCTGAAGCACGTCATAAACTGGCAGCTCTTGAAGACAGAAGACTGGCAGTTCACACTGATTGAGCAGCACGATCCATGGTACTCCCCCTACCTCAGAAGCAGCAAGCGAGGCCGGAGATAACCCCCACAGACTAAAAACTATTGTATGAGTGGCTCTTCTATTCAATACCGAGATCCAGTGTGGTACCAGCACAGTCGATGGGATTGGATGCCATATTTGAGTGACACAACCAGGACTCACCTCTCATCAGTGATACCAACAATCCAATCCATTATCCAGCAGATAACAACACTGAGATACAGTACGAGTAAGCTATATTAAATGGTGGAGAATAGACTGGATCGTGAGGCTCGTGATCTCGGTGGGGTGTGATTTGCGTGCATAAATACCTTTTGTGGACTGCTACTACACAAACAACAGATGCGGATATATGATATTTCATGTCTTTATTAGTGGATATATAAAATAGAAACTGATATAGAAATCGATTTGACATCGTTGCCCACGATGGCTTCCGGGTGCGCCTCTGGTTCCGGCTCTCTGGAACAGACCAAAAACAGTAGAGAATTAGATTGGGATTTTTATGACCTTCGCAGTAGATGTGTGCGGAAGTCTAGATCATTGTCAGAGCTGTCTAACGCAATAGTAACAGATCCGGATATATTGCCATTTGATGGTATTGAACGTGCCGTCAACGATACTGGGATGGGCCTCAGGGACTCGCCCTCTTCTTGGCCCAGAACACCCCCACCCCCCTACTCGCCACCCCCACAGTGGATATGGACATGCACCTTTGGTGCTCCCCCTACATCAACACCAAGGATGGATGACAGCGGCATGACAGGCGATGGCTGCGCAACGGACGGCGGCGGCGTGACGGTCGGCGATGCTACGGAGGAGAATTGGGACACAGATGCTCGCTGCAGTGGTTTCCCATCGGATGGCACCGAGGAACGACAGCGGCCTCAACGACCAATGACAGGAACATCCCTACAGTTTGACCTGGATCAGCAATCGGCCGCTAGTGACATTGTAGACTCTCCAGGAGTTTTTGAGGGTGATCTCGTCGACTTATGGGATGACCAGACCACTGGAGTACTGGCCCACACTGACCGGTCCGTACAGACAGGCATGGGCACTGAAGGTAATTACATTGATCTGTTGTGTGATCCTTTAGATGATATTTCTCTGCAGCCTTTATTAATGACGAGCTCATCCAGCCAGTCTTCCATGACCTCATTGGCACCACCAGGGGGTGATGCTAAAAAGGCAGGGAGGCAGGTTGAACCGGCTCTTACACAGAAGACTGTAACCCCACAAGGGAGTGTTGTTGTAAATGCTGATGACATTCCAGAAAAGGACAGCAGAGTCCTGGGTAAAGAATACACCAAATCTCATGTAATCACTATACAAGGTAACCCATCGCGGGAAATTCCAAATTTAGATGGAGATGACAAATCTGAGTCTTTAGGGAGTAGGAATGTTAAGATACCAAAGTTCAACAGATATAAAATGAACCCTACCGAATGGATGGGCCTGTACAAGGATTATTGCACAATAAATGCATTTTCAGATAGGGAAAAGATCAGCCACCTAGCTTTTAACATTGAACCATCAGCTTGGACATGGTACTCAGGTGTGGTTATTACGCCAGACACCACATTTAGTGACGTTGAGGAATCATTCCTGAGGGAATATTGCGTCCCTGAGGCAAATATACATTCATTTAGAGCCAAATTATATAATAAGAAACAGGGAAAAATGACCTGTAAAGAATGGGCTGACCATATTTTCACAGAATGCAGACACATGCATAGGTTGAAGCATGGTGAACAGATGTTGGATACTGTATTCTCTGAGATGAAATCCATTGTGCTAGCAGGTGCAAAACCAGCCACTACTCAGTACCTTTTAACACAGCCAATGGACACATTCTCTGACTTTAAACTGGCCATTGTCAAGGCAACTGGCTGGGAACAAGAAACTGGAGAAGCTCTCATGACTGCTGCTGATTTAAGGGCTGAAGTTCAACGACAGCTTAGTGCAATCTCACCTATTTTAGCCAATGATATGCAGGCATCTGGGTCACCAATGACCAATCAACAGTCAAAATATACGGTAGCAGCTGTTGAACAATGGACCAACGCAAAATCAGACATTGATTGTCATGGTTGTGGTGAGATAGGACACATGGTCAGATTTTGTCCTAACAAGGCAGGGAATAATGGAAGCAGAAGGTCAAATAACTCACCTCGGGGTTATCAGCCTGACATCACCAAAGCGGTAGGCCCTGGCTCAGGGACATCTACAAGAAACCAAAATAATACATTTTATAATAATGGTAACAATAGCAATGAAGGTAATAACCAGGGAACTGGGCGCAGACAATATGGCGACAACTATAGACAATATGCTGGAAATAATTTCCAGCCGAATAGACAGCAGAATTTCAATGGTAATAATAACAACAGTAATGGTCCACGACAAGCTCACTCCCAAGGGCGGTTTAGGACTAATAGAGCAAACTCTTCAGAACTACCTGTATGCCAGATCTGTAATGCCAATGGACATACAGCTATCAATTGTAGACGGGTGGCTCAGATGTACATGCAGAATATGACGGGTCAAATTGACCACCATAGACTGCAAGACAGCATCTCTCAGGTTCACAGTCAGGCTCGACACAGAGATAATGGCTTTAGGTCTGGACAGGTCAACCAAGGGTTATCAGAAAGGGTGGCTTGTTTGGATGCCAACGATTATGAAAATGAAGGCATGGAATCAATGTTTGAACACTAGGACAAAAAGCGTACCAGCTCACTAACATCTGAACATAAGACTATTAATATTGATAATAATATTGAGGAAAGATTATATGTGACTTGTGATAATTGTAAGTGTAATACTCGCCAGCCACACACCAATATTGAACAGTGTAATTTGTTGACATGTGTTATGAATTTCTTTTCTCGTTTGCATGCACCTGAATATGTTCCTAACTTTGATTGTGAGACAGATGAACAAACATATACTGTGTCTGCTGTTGATAATGATATATGTTCTGATGAGTTTACTGCAAAAATCTCTTTGAACCCCAACAACTTCCCCTCCATTACAAAGCCAATGGGGCGCCTCAATTCGATAGTTGTTGACATAAGCGAACAAATGGTCACTGCTATGATTGATACAGGAGCTGGGGTAAATTGCATAAAAGAAAGCACAGCTAGGCAGCTAGGACTGGAGGTCTTCCCTGCAGATGCACAGGATCTGAAAGATGCACAGGGCAATGTAATGCCAGTTTTGGGTATTGTGCGACCCATTGTCAATATATCAACTCTTAGCATTAGTGTGCCGATGGTCGTGGTAGCCAGGCTGCCCCTGCCAGTCATATTAGGAAGACCGTTTTTGATTGAAAACAATGCAGATATCAACTACAGACACCAGACCCTCGAATTACATGATGGTATTGTTGCTGTAGTCATGAGTATCACCACAGGAACTGACATTGTACTACACAGCTTTGGTGGGGTTCAGTTAGCCCCAATGGCTGAAACCAAGATAGCTTGTGTGGCATCTTCAGAAATGGACCCTATTGTTCAAAGCCTTTGTTTACCACCTGCAGATCACCCATGGAACATTTTGGATGTGGTCAAGGATGACCACCTATATTCTGAACACATGGTAATAGTGAAGCCAGATACTCTTTTCAGGGATAATGATGGCTTTTATCATGTATCCATTATCAACCCACATTCTTATACCATAAGTCTGCCAGATCGCACTTACATAGCTAGGGGATTAGTGAAACGACTGAAAGTATATAGGCCATCTTTAGAAATGCCCTCATCTATTATAATGGGGCCCAATGAACCATTTAAGGCATTTGACAGTGTTAATGATAAGCCAGTGTCTTCTTCAGAAGACACCATGGCCCCCATACAGGTCCTGTGGCCAGAACAGGCACACACAACGCCTGTAGATATTATCAACATGAACGCACAAGCAAGAACAGTAGCCACACAGTCAGAAGTGGACATTTCCAATCAGACTCGAGTGGTACAGTTTCAGAAGATTGACTGGCCTACACTGGTAAATTTGGAACCAGAGGCCAAACCATATGAGGAAGAACTTCTAAAAATACTGGACAAGAATAGAGGGGCTTTTGCAGTTGACTTAACCGAACTGGCAGTGGTAGAGGATGTTTTCTATCACATTGAACTAAACGCTGATGCCCGGGTGGTTAGTGAACGAGCATATAAAATGCCCCCAGATCAGGAGGAGGAGCTTGAAAGACAAATAGACAAACTGCTACAGGCGGACATTCTGACACCCTCACAATCACAATGGGGTGTCCCAGCCTTTGTAGTATACAAGTATGATAAAGAAGGTAAACCTTATAAACCCAGGCTTGTGGTGAATTTCAAAAGTGTTAATCGGATGGTTGTACCCACTAAGGCACCCATACCAACTATCAACGATATCATAGATACATTAGCGGCCGGAAGGAATAAGGTGTATACTGTCTTGGATCTGGCATCAGCCTTCTATGCTATCCAATTGTCACCGGAGAGTAGAGACATCTGCGCCATAAATACTAGAAGGCGTAAGCTCATGTTTAAGAGAATGCCTATGGGACTGATCTCCTCACCAGAGAATTTTTCGTTGATCATTCAAAGGTGCCTATCCACAATGGATCATCGGCATGTAGCTCATTATATGGATGATATAATTATAATGACTGACACCTATGAAAAACACCTGCAGATCATCAACGAGATGTTATGGAGGCTGAGGCAGATTGGCCTCAGAATTTCTCCTTCAAAAGTGTCATTTATGAAGACATCTGTAAAGTATTTAGGTTACATTTTTGATCAAGAGGGGGTAAAGGCTGACCCCAGTAAACTTGAAGCCCTGGTTAAATTACAAGCACCTACAGATATTAAGGGTGTTAGGGCTCTGCTCGGATCTCTCAATTTTTACAGACGCTTCATAAAAAATTTTGCATTATTGGCAGCCCCTATTACAGAGCTACTTCGAAAGGAAGAACCCTTTGTATGGACAGAGGAAAGACAAGTAGCCCTGGATCTTTTGAAAGCAGCCTTATTGAATAATACGGTGCTATATGCCCCTGATCCAAACAGTCCTTTTACAGTCCACTTGGACGCAAGTCAGCGCGCTGTTGGCGCGGTCATCTCTCAAAAAGACGACAAGTCGAGACTTAGGCCATGTGCCTTTATGTCGAAGACCTTAAACAGTTCACAACAAAATTATCATTCAAATGATAAGGAGGTGTTAGCCTTAGTGGAGAGCCTGAAACAGTGTGAGGATATTCTAGGCAAGAATGCAGTCATTGAAGTGTACTCAGACAACTTGACAAATGTGTACCTTGACAGTCTATCAGCCAAAGCAGGCAGATTGTTCAGGTACAGAATGTTCCTGAATAGATTCAACATCAGTGTTAAGCATCAACCAGGGAAGCTCAACCATGTTGCTGACATGTTGTCTCGCATGACCTATGAGGGTCAACCAACTGTGTCTGAGGAGGAGGATGATGATGAGCATGCTCTTATTCCCACTACATTACAGACTGAAGAGACTCCCTCAGATTGTCAGCTATTGTTGGCACCAGTGGTCACCAGAAGTAAGAAGCCTATTCTAGATAGTAGTGACGAAGAGGCTAGGGGGCGTCAGTTTGACATGTTTGATGGGGTAGCCCAACCGGCCCAGCCTACATGCAATCAGACTGTAGCACGAGAGACAGACACTCCAGAGTTAGAAGACAGTGATAAGGATGTAAGTAAGGGCAAAAGACCTAGATTCACGGATAGCTCAGATGATGAGGGACCTGCACCTGTAGGTGCACAGAGGTTACACAACACCAAGCGCAGACATAAATTGACTAGGGGCAAGTCCATCTATTATGATTTGAGAAGTCTTAATAATGCAGGAAAGGCACGGGATATGCCAAAATTGTCTGAGGCACAAACCACTGAAGCCATTCCCATATCGGAGGCCAACACTCAAATCACTAAGGAACTGGCTGAGTCATTTCTAAGCAGTTCACGACTTTTGGCAGCAGAGCAGGCCACAGATGTGGAGACTTCTGACATTTACAACTATAAAAGGAACAAGATCTTGCCTGAACAGCTTGAACTGGCCAAGAGAGTTATGGCTGAGGAGGATAAGTTCTACTTGAATGAAAACGGGGTGCTTTTCAGGAAATTCTACTCACAGCAGGGAGACAATATGTGTCATCAATTGTTCTTGCCCAGAAAATACAGGTCCGAAATCACAGCTCTTTTCCATCACGGGTTGCATGGCACTCATAGAGGCTTTCATAGCTTACTGCAGGCCATACGTACTAGATTCTATTGGAGAGGAATGTATGAAGATTTGAGGACCTATGTCACATCATGTGCTCACTGTGGTGCAGCCAAGCGTGACTACACAAGAACGACTACTCCACTGCATATCAGACCTCCATCAAATCTATTTGAGGTCGTTCATTTAGATGTACTTAAGGTGGCCCCGACAAACAGGGGAGACTTGAAAATACTTGTCGTGGTGGACCGTTTCACTAGGCACTTTGAATTGATCTGTGTACCTGATGAAACTGCAGAGACTTTAGCAAAAGCATTCTTACACATTTGGATTCAACGTTTCGGGCCACCGAAGCTCGTGATTTTAGACAGAGCTGCTGCACACATGTCACAGCTATTCAAAGAACTGGCAAAACTCTTCAACATCACTTTGCGGTACATAACCTCATGGCATCCGGCTTCGAATGCCATGGTGGAACGCATACATTCTAAAATTTTAGTAGCCATATGTGCATGCATGATGGAATTTCCAGACAAAAACTGGACCGAATTTCTGGACCATATCAGGTGGTCTCAAGATACCAGTGTGCAAACCAATGGCTTTACTCCATTTGAACTCATGTACGGTATTGAACCTACACTTTCTGGAAACATTGAACTGTCACCACCCATTTTGGATGATTTGCCACCAAGCAGTGTGTTGAAGGGGCTTTGGCCTGATCTAGTAGCTGCACGTTCAGCAGCACAGCAAAATGCTAGGCTAGCTGAGAGACATATGAAAGCTAGATATGATCAGCAATGCAATGCTAGGTATAAAGGCTTTCAACCTGGAGACCTTGTATGGGTACGTCATGCATACCCATCTACTCCCAATCAGTATAAAATATATCCCAAGTATATGGGCCCTTTTACAGTCATGGCTACACCCAGGCCTGGTCTCCACCTGCTTAGATTCAAGAACCAAACTTTAAACAAACTGATACATGAAGAAAGGCTCAAGCGGTATGTACCTCCTGAACATGCACGGCTAAGGACAGCACAGGTAAATACACAGCACACAACAGGTAGTGAGGCTAGTTCTACTGAGGATGGGGAGACAGGGCAAATGCAGCCTGATGCACATCCTAAACAGTGTAGCTTTGATGAAAATTTAGAAAATTCAGATGCAGAGTCAACTTCATCTAGTAGCACAGCGGCAGTAGGACCCAACCCAAGAATGGCAAAACCAGTAGGGCAACACTATAGGAATACTCACATCACGAGTGTGCCGAAGGGCATAGCGGAGGCCCACAACCACGGCGAGAAACCCAATAGCGATAATGACGAGAGTAGCCCACAGAGGGGCAGCAGCGGCATCTGTGGCACTGAGGGTAGCCGCTTAAGTGGTGACATGAGTCGGCGTCACCATGGTGGAATTCTCGAGATCCCAGCAGGGATGACCATGCATGGGAAGACCCAACTTGTTGGCCAGTTGGTTGAGCCAACAGCTCCTCGGGAAACATGTCTTGTTCATGATGAGGTTCGGGTCAAAACTAAGCAAATGAGTGCCGAGGAGTCTTATTTGAATGGTTCTGACAGGGGCAATAATTCTACCATGGAAAATGATGAAACAAATGGTGGTGATGATGAGACAACCAGCGTTTGTAAACAAAGCACTAGACGTAAAATACATACTCTGGGCAGCAGTCATCCTAAAACCATTAACCATGGTTCTGCAGAAGAGATTAGGCATGTCACTAGGCAGGGGGCTCATGCGCCTATGAGTCATGATGCACAGTTACCAGATTACTCCAAATTAGTGCGCATAGTGACATGTAAGCCATTGAAAAATGGCATGTCATACTTATGTCAGTGGCAGGAGAAAAGACCAAGTTGGGTGAAAGGGTCTCTACTACCCTATAGGTATATTAGGGATTATGAACAGAGGAAGGATACCAGGCAAACACTACAGGCATTGAAAAGGCCTAATGAGGCATTTTAACATGACTCACCTCATCAATTCGATGTGCCACCGACTGGTACCAGCCAGTGGTCTCTTCGGGTCCATCCTCTTTGATGGGGACTAATCCATCCACCCCATCAATACTTGAGATGGAACTAGTCGCCGGAACTGGTGATCGTTCTGGCCGGAGAACAGATGGCATTCTCTCAGAAGATACATTGCCACTAGGGGCAGTGTCCACAGGTTGGGCATTGGGGGCGGCCCGAGCCCAGTCATATGGTGGTGGGGGCCCCTCAGGAGAGGGTGGTCTGAAGGAGGGACTCCTGTTGTTGTGACAATGCCAATGGGGCCTTCGGGGAACGTTGTTTGGCCGCCGCCGGCGCAATTCTGGTGGGCCACGGGACCTTGACCTGCCGGGACTCCCAGAAACACGGACATTGCGGCGGCGCCAACGGTTGGTTTCGGCACCCACCTTCAGGTCCACCTCAACTGAGGAACCCCGTACACAATAGTGGACCTCATCCAACGTCACCCGATCAAGCAGTCCATGAGCTCTCCTGAGGAAGGGGTCTGTATGGAAAGTTGGCCGCGCCTGGCGGGTATTGACGTGGGTGCCGAAGGTAATTCGGCCACTCCGTCGGTTCACAAACACATGTTCAATGGTGTAGCTGGCAAGTCGATCCAGCATCAGATGACCCATGGAATGGGTAACTTCTTCCATAGTGGCACGGTGATGAGACATGATGGAATTGGCTCAGATGCACAATGAGTGAATTGAGAATGCAGGTACTAATGATGATGCTGACTATGTAGCAGTGCAGGAGCAACAGGAATCAGGGCATTCCTGGACTGGGTTATATGCATGCTGCCCCACTAGGGGTGGGGCAGATTAATTAATATGTATGAGGTGAGCATTCTGATCAGGGTAGCTGACTGGCAGCTGACCACCCTGGTGTATATATTTATGTTATGGACCGGACAGGGGATGCACCTCCCCCAAGATATGTGATGAATACAGTGGTACAGAGTGATAGCTTATATATGCTGAGCAGAATAGAAAAAATACTGGTTACTTAGTATTGTTTCTGGTGCTCTGTTGCAGTGCTCCAGAGGGGATGTGGTGCAAATAAGGTCTGGTCGAATAAGGGCCTTGTATGGGTATGTTTGTTCTTACTTATGAGTGTCTCACTGGGAGAGGCAGGGCAGAGGTCCTCCAGGCGTCGTGTCAGTAAACCTTTATTGGAGAAAGGCAGGGCACGTATGAGGACTGTCCCGAAAGGACGAGATTATGTTAATGGTGTTGAGAGGTTGAATTTCGGTGTATTCTTCTCTCCTTTGGCTGGAGAGTATGCACCTGGAGAGTATGCACCTACCGCTGCTACTTATAATTGTTTGTTATTAAAGTACCTGATTTTACTAGGAGTGATGAGGCATGGCCAAGTTGCATGCGAGATGAGACAGGGTCATGCATGTATGTCCATGCATGTGATATACTGTATGCAAATGTGTCACCTGTTAACCTCACAGGACTGCAAAATGAAACTTGCATGTTCCTGAATGGTTTATTGACACAGATACAGAGAACTAGGGCAGATGTTGCATCTGAGCTAATTGCCAATATGGCTGAACATGTGCGGGTATCTGAACTCCTGACTAGGAATTCCCGAGATACTGGGGCAGTTTCTCGACAAACAGAAAACAATAGAAGGCAAAAACACAATAGACATGTTCTTGACTATTTGAACAGCACACAGTGCTGGACAATGTTCATGAACCAAAAACAACAGGTGGTTGAACTATCAATGAGGCCCAAACGAATGCTGTCGCAAGAAATTAGACAAGCAAATGCATGGCTGGTGCAAGGATTAATCGATAGCATAATGGACTCCACTACACAGGTGATGGACATGTACACTTTATTAGGCAACATGGGTGATCACTTTGGTAACCCCAATGCAGCCTTGGGTTCTAGTAGGACAAAAAGGGGATTACTGAATTTTGGGGGAAAAATTCTGGACAGTCTGTTTGGATTAGCCACGGATGACGAAGTGAAAGGCATCCGGCAAGCCATTAAAACTATGCAGGACTCTCAGTTCAAAATGGCAAAGAATATACAAACATTCAGGAATGGGGTAGTCGCGGCTATGGAAGTCACCAATGACCATTTGAAGCAGGTTCAAAATTTGGTTCAAAGAATTGATAGAAAATTCACAGGGTTGTTCGACACCCTCAGTGAAGGTTTTTACACCTCTATGCAGTATACCTCCTTTGCAGCATCAGCCATTATGCTGCTGCAAAGAGATCTCTCTCTGGTAGACCTGGAAATGTCCAAGTTCATGGACAAATTGTCTGTGGATCTTGTGAGTGAAGCAGAGATTAGACGTGCACTGGCAGGACTTTCCAGGGTTTTGGTGAAAGATTATGCAGCTTTTCATATTGCTGAAATGAACCCAGCATACTATTACAAATATGTCGTGCCCAAATATAGCTGGGTGAATGGCACACTTTTGGTTCATGTAGCAGTTCCACTCAGCTCAACTACCAATAAATTTAAGCTTTTCCAGGTAAGTGCCTATCCAACACCAATAGGCATCAATGCAACACTGGTGACCAAACCGGTGCTGTCAAATGATGTGTTTGGAATTTCAACAGACAATTCCAGGTTTTTGGAGATGAAGCATACTGATCTGCAGGGATGTGTTCAATCAAAAACAGTTAGGTGTCAAAGGTCATTCATTTTGCATGATACCTATGATCCTACCTGCATGCTGGCCCTATTCAAGGGAAATAAGCAGCAAATAAGCGAATTTTGCATGTACAAAATGGAAACCTGGAAGCCTGTCATGGGCATCTATCCACTGTCTACTGGTAAAGTGCTTATCAGGGATGCCAACGCCATTGCTGTAGGCTGCCCAGGAAGAGCTAACACAGTGCGAAAAGGCTGTTCACTGTGCTTGATTACTCAGCCTTGTAACTGTCAAATTACAATAACAGACATTCAGGGCCGTTCACTATCTGCCACACCAGCCATTTCCAACTGCCAGAAGTCAACACATACCTATAGTATGGAATTTCCTGTTAACATTCCCACACTAGCCAGGCTAGTGAGTCCAGAACAACTTTCAAATATTTCAGTCTTACAGTACATGTCAAGTGCAAATCAGATGCCAGATGTTGCCGGATTCTTCCATAATGCCAGCAAAGTATTCTCACTACAGGACAGGTTTGACTTTAGTATGGATTTGGATGAGGCAATTGAGCATGTCAAATCAGTAAGTGAGGTTGAACCTGTAAAATTTCAGGACTCAACAGATTCAGATTCAGGCACCATATCACTGGTAGACAAACTCAACCTATCCTTAGGACTTTTGTTGGGACTGGTTGTACTGGCACTAGTGCTATACATAGTATACAAGAGGGGATGGCTGACATGCACAAGAACTAAAAATTTACCTGATATTCAACCAACACTGAGTGCCAATCCAACAGATGCGGTATCTCCAGTTGGAAACATGCATAATCCACAAACATTGTATACTCCTGCTAATGCACAACTGCATCAGTTATCCCGTATGTATACTGACTGCTCCCCTCGGGCTTATGCAACGACGGCTGATGTAGCAACCCAGTTATCCGTGAGGAATACACAGGGTCATGAGCATATCAGGACGAAAATGAATCCAGATGGGCAGGCAGCTGTTCAGGATAATCCTTCAGATATACAGAATAACATGCCAGCCAACTGAGAGCAGCAATGGCCAAACTCATGGCCTATTTTCTATTTCTCATCCAGTGAAGACTTGCAGGAAATGCACACTAAGAGATGTTATATATATACTTGTGGATATGATATATATATATATGTATATATATATATATATATACATATGTAACAAAGGCTGATCATTATCAATAGTAATTGAGGGTCTGTTCATCTCACTCATAACCTCATGAACGATTATGTATTATGTATTGGTAGACAAATGTAAGGTGTTTGACTTGTGTGGATTGGTATTTGTATTCATGATGTGTTGTCTTGTGACACAGTGTGGGGAAATGATTGCTGAAACATATGTTTAAATGATCACTGTAGCACCCCCAGCATCGTGTTTTCTGTGGTAGGATTGTATTACATTAGTGAGATGCTGGGTCAACATGATGCGTACACGAGCACAGACACATGCCACCTTTTCACCAATTCAGTGATGGTGAAGAGTACCAAGCATAATAACAGTCGTATATGTATATATATATATATATATATATATATACATATGTAACAAAGGCTGATCATTATCAATAGTAATTGAAGGTCTGTTCATCTCACTCATGAACTCATGAATGATTATGTATTATGTATTGGTAGACAAATGTAAGGTGTTTGATTTGTGTGGATTGGTATTTGTATTCATGATGTGTTGTCTTGTGACACAGTGTGGGGAAATGATTGCTGAAACATATGT
>JAUOBU010142181.1:0-13148 GCA_032360585.1 Nereis procera | reverse complement strand
CAGCAATTACATACTAGAGCTGAACTTCCATACTTACAATCCAGACACGGTGAACATACACACACACATATATATATATATATATATATATATATATATATATATACAAGGCTTTTCATGAGCAGGTACCAGTCAGTAAAAAGCACCTATTCCAGTATAAGAGCAAGACTGAGTATAGACACACGTAATACTTCAAGGGGTGATCTGTTAGTTCCCATGACCAAGTTCTGCTAGATGCATAAGTGTCAGGGGTGCGCAAAAATATATTGAATTACCTGAAGAAATTAGGAATATCGCAAAACTAAAAAGCTTCAAAAAAGCTCTAAGACAAATGTGTGCCTATAAACCCGGCTAAATTTGAGACCATGAACTCACTTGCTAATAGGAACAGTCGGTTCTCGATACTGGCCATCTTTTTTTAGTAAACAAACTCATTCTGGTCAAACTATGTGCTCAAAGAAATTTGAATGTTGATTATTAGCAGATAATAAACCTTGAGTACACCTTCATCACTAATACCTTGTCTCATCTCAACTAACATATACTAATGATACTAACAATTAACAAACCTCAACCTTGAAGACAGCAGTAACCTGACAACTGCCAGCCTGTATGATGTATCTTACACCCATGATGATATCAAGTTGTATCTCACAAAAATAGGCTGTGTTTCCTTGCATAATTTATAACATCCTTAGAATTACCATGCATCATGAACATGTTTTACCATGTTATGTATTGCTGAGAATGTAATGTATTTGAAATGTGTTGATCATACCAAAATAATCCCTGTCCAGTACTCAATAAACAAATACAAACAAACAGCCCCCCTACGTGGTACTTGGGGTGATGACCCTAGGCCACATTTCTGAATATATTATTTTGATCTCTTCTTAATCTCATCAATATACAGTGAATCATTATAGTCTCTCACGGGTTCAAATCATCAGAGTTCAGTTGAATTGTTATCACATTTCAAATTGTTTTATTCCCAGTAGGCACGTAGCATGAACGAAGGAAATAAAATAATTGGAAGCATTCCCCACTTTCTACCTCGTTGCTACATCGCCATGCAGTCAATGATATGCTGATGCTCAGTGATGTGTTTTGATGAAACAAAATTGGGGCTAGTAGGGCTACGTTCCTATCTTACATTCTTGTGACGTAGCATATAGGTTCCCATAAACAATATTTGGAAACTTGTGTTCAACTATTGATTGATTGATTGAGCAGGTTTCTACAGCTCCTCAACCCATACTGGTGGGCAAAATGCAGGCAATGCAGTGACAGAATTAGATCATTTCATTAGAGAAATCGTTTATGACGTCAGATTTCGGCTCAGCATTGCAAGCTGCTGAAGTAGGCCTCTGCACACATTTTGATGATACCTGACCATTCTATCTTGGCACGGTCTGCTTAGGTCAATGTCAGACTGCATGATCTACAAAGGCTTAACAGACAAGTGTGATACTCAACAGTCAGGAGTCGGAATTACTAGCCACAATCACATCTCACCACAGGGTGCTTGGAGTAACCAAGTCATCTGTTTCATTGTATCACAATGAGGATGGCTCTAGTTGACGATATCACAATATACATGATCACATTTTGACAACTTCAGTTCAGCAAGGTACTCAAGTTGAGATGAAGTTTTCCACTGGCGCGAGCAATAAGAGAAAGTGTGCGGTCGTCTCAGGTGTAGCCTGAAGGCGGATGAAGCCATGAATATCCTGGTGCAGGCCTGCTGTGTTATTAATGGGCAGATAATTGTCAGCTGCAGGCCCATGCTGATGTGAGTAGGTCACCATCTATAATGTGAATCCAAATTGCCCTGAGTTGACCATGCATGCAATTTTCGCATAATCCAAATCTGTATACATCGGGTCAAGTGTTGTCGGTTGATAGCATAACGTGATTACTCTGTCTGGAATGGTCAATTATTCACTGACCGCTGAAAGTTCTTGAATGATGTTGAATTATTCAGTCAAACATAAGTGTTAGTCCGTGTACGTGAGTCAGGATATGAAATATGAACAAGAATCATGCATAACCTCATGTGACGTAAGTCCGGTAATGTGATGGATAGCCTGGTCACAGAGACTGATGTTGGGCACAGCACAGACACGGACAGGAAAAGATCCTCACACTGATAACAACTCCAAGTAAATTTATGATTGTTGAATCAATCCACATTCGGATAAGCATCCAAAATTTGTCATAGTCATTGGTCAATTATCTTTGAGGTGACAGTCTAACACAATCTATTGGAAGACTTCAGTGTCGGCATTAACCATTGCACGTTTTGTGTCGCTTGGTGACTTTTGTTTGTCAATGTATATTTAACACTGAGTGCCATACATGCAATCACAAATACATCTTCACGGCTTCTCAAAACATGTATATACAAACAAGAGGCAACCACTTAAATACTGGTTAAATACAATGTCAATTACATAACCCCTAGTTATATACATTCAGAGTCGAGTATCATGGTTGATTACGTCAATATGTGAATAAGTATGGTTTTACTACGGTATCCTTGACATGCGTAGTGACCATCAACACCACTGTGATTGTCCAACATATCAGTCACAGTGAAATTCCCAACAGATGCACAATATTTTTTGCATTGCTGAATGGACAAGTGAAAGTTTTTGCTTCTGAGGTGTCTTGTTTTTCATTTTTTATGTTAGTTTGAAGGCACACTGGTCATCATTTTTATTCTCCATGGTTTTGTCTTTGCCATCGCAATTAGTGATAGATGCGATTAATGGGCTAAGTGCCCCTACAGACAGTTGTGACCAATCAAATCAAGCTTTTTGTAGTATGTCGACTGAACAAGAGCCCCTCAACTGAGTGGACATTTTCAAGATGGCAGCCTGACCTCATCCTAGGAATAAACAGTTAGTGCCGTTCAACTGCCTGACTAAAATTGGGTTTGAGACCTAACATCAGCTGGGGATGACGAATAATTTCTCTCTGCATTATATGTCAGGCAGTTAAGAAATGAGCAAAGTGCCTGACTTGTTCTCGGGCCGAAATCTCTATGTGACAGAAATTATTTAGGAATGATGAGAAAATGTCAACAGGCAGAGTTTTGCATGGAGTTGATGGAACAGAGTCGCAGAACAGTTTTAAAATTCCGATCGATTTCCAACGATGATGTACGTAATGTTGTAAAGTTACCCAGAACCAGGTAAGGCCAGTGGCCTAGATGGCATAACAACTTGTTTTCTGAAACTAGAAAGTGAAGCTTTACTTGAAATAGTGGAGCAAATATTTAACCTTAGTCTAAATGAAATCGCCCCCCCCCCGATTGTTTATCTAATCCGGGGATCAGTACTTCCATTTCGCTCTCAAATTCTGTATCCCAAGGCATCAACCACCTCCATTTGAAATTCACAAAAACATATTCGTAGATATAACATATTTACATAGGAATGCCTCACCCCATTCCGCTACCTGACATATGGTGGAATCCACCAGATGTGGGAGTTGGAGCCATCTGACGATGTACTTCTTGTATATTTCGATGAGCTGAGCTCAATCAGGGTTGGATGGGAGGGCACTTAATTTGAGAGAGAATTGATGAGCACTGATCCTTAGATTATATAAACAATCCAGGGGATATGATTTTGGACCATTCCTCCCTCAATTCTGCATAGAATATGTTGCGTAAGAGGGACTGAGTAGAACAACCTCCCCATGACAGCAGGATAACATTTCAATCTTTCTCCCAGTAAGAGTAGATTATCAATTCTAGGTAAAATACCTGGATTGGGACTGAATAAGGAAAATGATGTCCAAACAGATATCTCTGGATGGACTGAATGGTAGGTACCTGTATCTGAGAGGTAAGTAATTTTGAATTGTGACGTTCCAGCCTATAGCCGGGAGAAAAGAACAATTCCAGGTACATGCTACCTATTCCAAAGTATAGTTGATACCCAACCGAGACTAGTAGTCTGTGGGCAACTATGACACCAAAAGAGAAGCTCATCCATCACTAAGGAGAGAGCGAACTCTGCCATGTACAGACCGGAAGGTCATAAAATTAGTAGGTACATAGCATGCACACTCAGAGAGAGGGTGCATTTCGGCCTGGACAGCCATAAACTGGCCCAGGGAGAACTGGATGAAGGATTGACCGCACTGGACCCTGAGACAACAGACATCATGCCAGGCTAAAAACTGGGAGGATAAGGAGTGGTTGGATCTCGCTGAGTAGCCCAAACCCGGTGAGGGCAAGGACCCAAAGCAGAGACCACCTTTGGCCAGGGCAATCCAAAAGGACTTCGTTTTGCGTGAGGTTCCTCCTAGGGGATCCCTCCAGAAGGCATTAAACTAGCTGTCTTTAGGAAGGAGAAATTAATAACCTTGTTCCCTGAGGTACATCAAAACAATAAACTGGTTTCTCCCAAAAAAAAGTTTTTTGCAAAAGAGAAAATTTTATGATCCTCGAAAGAAGAACCAAGAAGAGGAGTCCGAGGACCAGGCTTTAAGTATTGGGCTCAGTACACTGAGCATCGGGCACTCGGACCCAAGGAATGATTCAAAAGGTTCTTGGGTGCCTCTCGCCAGAAATGGTCGCTTCGCAGTGAGTAACTGGTAATCCAGACTGTTGGACCCATGTCGAAAATTGGGCCTGAGGCCCTAGGGCGCCGGGCAAGAGGTCGTGGAGCGCCCGGGCAAAAGGCTCTGAGCTCCAGGTGACAGAGAACCATCCGAGAAAAGGCCAAAAGCCTTGATGGGTTGTCAAAAGTTCTTTCGAGCTTGGAAAGTACAAGACTTGCCCAGGAACCTCTGACCCAGTTTAGCACCCTGTGAGGGATCAGACCAGGTCTTTAGACATCTAATCGAGCCCTGAGGCTGTACCAGACATCTGCTGGACAGAACTAGCTATCCCAGACCTAACTAGGACAACGGTCAAGAACATTGTCTTCCCTCACCCAAATCGGAATGTTTTGAGGCAAACTACCAAAATTAGCCTGAGGGGTAACTGAACTGAACTTGCTAGTTGCATCAGGTAATTTCGAGTTGAGTACCATTGGTTTGACAGAAAAAGGTTAGAGAAGGTATCGAAGTCTTAGTGATACTAAACTGTTCCTTCTAAACTTTCTAACCCCTGAGGATTAAAGTACCTGAGATTGTTTGGTGTCTATAACAATTCCCAGGTAAGAAGTCTGATGGCTGGGAGTCTAAAAAGACTTCGTCAGATTCAATATCTATGACAGGGTAATTCTGTCTGAAAGGAGTAGAACTAGTGTCACCAAGGTGCTACATTTCTAAGGAGCCTGAGAAGGTCCTCAGAATGAGGCAGGGCCCAAGAGGGAACGGTTCGAACCAACAGGGCCCGTGCCATTAGGGTCTTACAAAGAACCCTGAGGGTACTAGATTGTCCTCCTAAGTAATGAAGGCTTCAGTTACCTGGAAAACAAGTGCGAAGAGACCAAGAGAATAGAATATGGAAGTCCTAAACTCTTTCTATAAGGCTAACCTTTCCTCTCCTTGCACTAAAGTCACTGGTACCTATAAAGGAGCCTGAGGAACTGTTTGTGGAATCCCCAGGGTCAAAAGCAACCACTGAGGATTAGGAGGAAGAAATGTGAGCTGAGGCTGAGCCTGAGGCACAGCTCTAGAAGCAACCTCCTAAGGGGTTCGTGTATGTATCCCAAATGGGGTGTCTCCTCCAACTGGTCTCTCCGTAACACTTTAAGTGACCCAAGGCACTTCTTCAAAGAAGACAGAACATGATTCTGCTCGGCCAAGTGATCTTAACTGAAACAACGTAGGCCTGAAGATTCTAATTAAAATGTCAAATAACGCAGAGATCATATGAACAGCCTTGTGGGTCTTATCCTATAGCTTGGGCACTAAGGCCCCAAAGGTAGTTAAAGGAACCCAGGAAGGGTCCCCAGACCACTCATCTCTGCCCGGGTATCTAGTCAGAAGCTCCGGGTACCGGGCAAGCAAGGGCACCTCAGGCTGGGCAAGAAGCTCCAAGCATTGGGTACCTGAGAAGAGGGTCCATACAGTCTTTTTAGGCCTTGGTGGGTAGAATGAACCAAGAAGAAGGCGCAAAATTCTAAACAGGACTGGCAGGTGTTTAACAAACTCAGTGTAAGCACCTCTGACTAAGTCCTAAGATTGTGTGAGGATCCCGACACCTTCTTAGACATTGGATCCCACCCTGAGGTTGATCGAGGAGTCACTAACTGACTATGTCCTAAGTAACTCACCATCTTTCCTGCCTGAGAGAGACACTGAGGTAGTAGGGATAACACACTTCGTAATCTTTCCCTATGAAATACCTCAGGCAGGGCAATCTCTCCACCTGAGTAGTAGAGAGAGAATATCCCAGGATGAAAGACTAGTAATTAAGATAACAGTAGTCGCCTGAGACATCTCTGTGTAACAAGGGTTCTCTAGGAACGAACCTCAAAGATTTTCCAGTGAATAGAATATTAGAAGAACCCTGAAAAAGCCTCAGTAGTTTACACTTGTCCTGGGTACTGGACCAAAGGCGCAGGTCCCCAGGTATAAGCACCAAGCATTGGGCAAGAAGCTCCAAGCTCTGGGCATAAAGATGAACTATCTCGAAGGCCAGAGGCATTGATGGGGTCGCTTGCGGGTCTAGTTGGTGTTTCGTAGACAGTATACCAACCCACAGCAAATGAGAGACTCGTCTCGGGAACCTCCGAGTGGGCCTTGGGACCCCAAGGGAAACCACACCCAGTCTTAGACATCTGAGAGAGCCCTGAGGCTAGAACAGAAGTCTTAGAACAGTGAATTACCAGGAGTAACTGGGCCAACTGTCAAAGCCAAATCTGATGAGGTCTTGATTATCCATCATGTTCTTTCTTGGTCTTACTCTAGTCTGAGGCTAGAGAGGTTTTGTGTTCAGTGCATATGTTTTCATACTACGTTCTAGTTAATTGGTGTCTGAATCATAAGCGACAATTTAGCATTGTTGAAAAAATGGAGTCTTACCATATGATATACTACAACATGGGGCTTATCTATTCACAATTTTAGTTCTTGGTTCTCCAAACAACTTCTGCTAGACAACCTTAGGGCATGATGAATAAAATTCTATCATCTGAGCCACCGCCCACGTGGCACTTGGAAGAATGGACCCGATCCACATTCTGTGTATATTATTTTGGTTTCTTCTTAATCACACCTATGTTCAGTTAAAATAGTATTTCGCAAGTTCAGGTTGGAGCTCAGTTGAATTATTTCTAAATTTGAACTGTGTTCTACAGAGATTGTTTGTTTCCCAGTGGTTGCATAGCATGAACTAAGGAAATAGAATGATTGAAAGCGTTCCCCACTTTCATTCCCAAAATGAATTGCTACATACATATGTCCTCAATATCTGTTTCAACAAATGTCTCAACATTGGTCTAGTCCCCTTGGATTAGCTAAAAGCCATTATTAGGCCAATACCAAAGAGCACTAGCAGTGACCCAGAAGTCCCACTCAACTACAGTGGATTGGCCTTCCGTCGCTGCCATGCAAAATATTCACAGCACTCATGGCCCACTGTGTCGAGGGCTTTCTGGAAGAGAATGACATTCTCGTGGATGAGCAAAATGGTTTCCGACCCAACCGGTCCTGTGTGGATCATATCTTCACATCAAATGATCTGCTCAGGATCCTAAAGACCAGAAATTAGGAGACATTCTGCTCATTCATCGATTTCCAGAAGGCCTTTGAATATGTGGACCATGAATTCCTCCTACCCAAGATCTGAAAAATGGAATTCAAGGAAAAAATCCACAATGTGATCAAGGCCGTTGACTCTTCCCCAGAAATGTGTGTTAGACCAAATTCTCGTCTAACTGGTTGGTTTCCCACTGAAGCAGGGATGAGATAGGGTCACTCCATGTCTCTGATCCTCTTAGCCCTATTCATAATTGACCTGGCTGAGGATATCAAACAAGTAAAATTGGGAATAGACATGCCAGATAGAAACCTGGATATATTGCTATATGCTGATGATACTGTTTTGATGTTTCCATCTGCTGAGAAGTGCTTAAATCATGCTTGACACAACAGGCTCTTGGTGCTGTCAGTGGGCCATGAGGGTGAACATCGAGAAGAGTCAACTAGTAGATGTGAAAAATCACCTGTTATGCAACACCATCCTCACTCTGGATGGAAAAGAAATGGAGTACATCCAGAACAGTGCTGCGTGAACGAATACCTAAGTAATAGAAAAACTGTGGGTCATTCATGAGGATAGCGAATATCTTTAAGCATATGGCTAACATGGAGCACAGTACTTACCTTGCCCTGTGTACTCTTCAAGTCCAAATGAAAGGCTTCTAATTGTTCAACTCGGTTTTATATGATATGAATTACCATGTGGCCATACATCTATTTCACCAATTCATGAAAGAGCTGTGATATAGCTGTAGAAACAGTATGACCTTATTTGTTCAGCTAAGGCCTCCTAATGCTCTGAGGGTACCATTTCAGTACATAATTGATCAATACCTGTCTGATGCGACTGAGCCAGTAGCTTTTCAAGATCACCTCAAATGAAAGCTTTCACAGCATAATTTGACATACTATATCAGATCCAAGTTATGAAAACAAATAGATATATATATATAGCTTACCATCTGATGAAATGTTTTGTGCAGATGAAAGTGGGAATGTTAATGAAAATCACATGTACATTGCCACATGCAAATGAGTTATTGAGTGTGTGTTGGAAGACAAGTGATGCATGTGAATGTTGATTAGGTGATTTGCAGGCGTGCATTTGATTAGCACCTCCACCTATCTGCCTATATCAGGGTAGCCATTCACATGCAAGTTTGAAGTATCCACCTGTCAGTACTATAAATAGGATTACGCAAATTCTAACCATTGAGTCTTGGGAGATATATCAGAGCTTTGGTGCTAATTGTTTGAACCATCTATATGATCGGGTCGGGTAATTTCTAATGGAAGGAGACACCAAGTGTTACAGATGTAAATCATCACTGCACAAATATTGGATGAATTTGAAGGCAGGATGATGAAGCTAGAGTTATATGTACTCATTCAGACACTAATACGTGCTGTTACTGGTACGAATTCACGTCTTAATGAATGGCTATACCATCATAACAATAATACTGATGAAGATGCTTGTAAGCTCTATAGACTCAGTACATTCCAACTCCAATCGGGCAATGCCAGTCCTACCTTCATTGAACTGGGTGATGAGAAGAGTCTATGACCCTCGAGCTTTAAAAAATATGTGCATTCTGGCGCTACCACTTTCGCCCTCTGAATACATTGTGTTACAACTTATGGTTCCGAAAGTGTAACAAGGCACTACAATAATGTTTATCTGCTTTATACCGAATTTATTTCAGCAAAAGTTTCACGCCCATTGGATTGATGGATATCCAAATGTATTCTCCAATCTTAATAATTATATACTGATGAATGCCACCCATATCCTCGAGGGAACTGAAATGAAAGGAACTGAGGTCATCAGCAAAATGCAAGGGTCTCTACCAGACAACAAAACAGGTATATTGTGTGCGATCATGTGGATGAAATCACTACATCTTCAATTCATGCCATGGATATGGGTTCCCTGTGAAAAGTCAATGCATATTGAAAATGTATTGTGTGAGGCTGAGCAGACGATTGTGAGGCCAGAACTCAATGATCATGCTACTGATGCGATTAAGCCAATCAGACTTATGGGCATACGTGCTATCTGCTCTAAATCTTGGACAATGATAGGGGATAGTTGCTTCCGGGTAAGTCAAATGAGAATGCTTTCATCTATTTTGGAACTGGACATAGCTGGCTTCAAAAATGGTTTGAATACTCGCTTTGATCAACAAGAGAAAATCACATCTGAGCTTTTCTTATTTCTAGAAAACTGGTTCAGTTCAAGGAATGTGCCCAATTCTCAACCACCCAGAATAGTTGTCCAAGGACGATGCTGCTTTATAGAGAGAACGAAGCATGAATCAGTAGTTCAATGGGTGAAGTTTGAAAACTGCTTGATTTCTCAAAGAATCATAAATGCTTTAGGTTACCACTATCTTCGATCAATTAATGATTTCCACAGCATCACATGCTTTTCATATCATGTGTATCCTCAAAACAAATATATACCACAGTCGCATGTGCCAAAACACATAGGAATGGATCGTACAGATCACACCCTTCTTTCACTTTCATCATACCTAGCGAAACTGCCATCTTTCATGAAGCTACATGGTGTTGCTGTCCAGGTAAATCACACCAGCCAATGCATGATATCCACTACAGATCGGATTGGTGATCCACCCAGCTGGTATCCAAATAAAGAGAAAATTATAGATTGCAGATATGCTCATTTTGTCTTGCTACATGAAGAACCTAATTATATCTCCTCCAATTTCTGGAAACATCGTGGAATTCCTGCTTCATTTCACAGCTTCAAACAAGAACCTTTATATGATATCAGTCCTTGTGGATATAATCATTTCCAATGCAGAGAAGGGACTTGTATTGTCCGAAATCGTCACTGCGATCAATCTGAAGATTGTGCAGATGGATCTGATGAACATAATTGCCCACCTGTGTGCAGCTTTGGATCAACAAGATCGTGTCACATGACCTGCCACTACCCAACTTGCATGTGCTCAATGCTTCACTATCAATGTTCAGAAGGTCGATGTATACCTTTACAAAATGTGTGTAATGACAAGGCAGAATGCCATGATGGAACTGATGAATCAACATGTCTAAGGTCAGAGGTTTTCCCAGAACATGCACAGCGACATGAAAAATTGTCCACAGTTTTCTCCTTCACAACAGACATTGCATGTAGTTATGATAAGGATTCACTGATTTCTTCTGAGATGCATCATGCACATTTGATGTATTGTTATTACCATGAATGTCCGGGAATGCACAAATGTTATGATTCATATTGTATTCCTTACAGATATATATGTGATGGTCAGTTTGACTGTCCATCAGGTGAAGATGAGGCAAACTGTACCAGGCTCATCTGTGTTGGTCTTCTCAGATGTATTGCGGATAACATATGTGTTGCAATGGAAGAAGTGTGTGATGGGGTCAAACATTGTAGTATCAGTGGGGATGATGAACAATTATGTGGATTGCCTGAATGCCCTCCAGACTGTCAATGCTTTGGCCTGGCACTTATATGCCAGGGAAACCGTCATACCGAAATGCCTTTCTATGACGGTCGATCTTTGTCGATTGATTTGTCTGTGAATTTGCTCAGCAGAGATGATCTGATTTTTTATTCTTATCCTGGACTATTGCTCCTCAACCTCTCAGTGAACCCTGTTGGCGACCTAACTAACAACCTTTTTACTAGACGGAATGTGCTGCTGAATTTGTTTTTAGATGATTGCAATATTTCTCACATGGACTCTGCTTCATTTATTGGTCTTCAAAATCTACAAATCATTTCTCTCTTGCGCAATCATATAATACATATTCAGGCTTACAACTTCTATGGTCTAGCATCAATAACATACCTCAGTCTCAGTCAGCAATGTATTCAGAATCTTGATCCTTCTTCATTCGAAGGACTTCATAAGCTTCAGCATCTCAATTTATCAAACAACTTCATCAGTGTGATACAGTCTGGAGTTTTCTCAGGACTTGAAAATTTATGCTCACTTGAACTTTCAAATAATAATTTGGAGCATTTGTCCAGTGATGTTTTCAAACCACTATTGAGGTTGCAGATTATCAAGCCTCACCATCGAGGTCTATGTTGCTTTTTTTCGATATCATCAAGAAACTATGCTCACCAATGTGATGCTACCAACTGTAGTGCATTGTGTGAGGGTGCCTTCTTTCGTTCAGTGGCATATGTTACTGGACTGATTGTTCTTTTGAGCAATGGACTAGCGCTGACCCATCATTTGAAAGATATGGTCAGGAAACAAAACACATTGATGCGACTACCACCAGTGAGTCTGGCATTTTCCAACCTGCTGGTGGCCATCTATTGGTGTATTATTCTGATATATGCCGAAACTGTCGGCACCACATTTCATTTCTATGAAGACATTTGGATTCGAAGCATTGCCTGTAGATTTGCAGGATCCATTCATACTTTCTCACTGCTTGGGTCTGCTGCATCACATATGGCAGCAGCATCACAGAAATTGATGCTGGTGAAGTCTCCATTTCATGCAGCAGAGAACATGAAGATATGGGGAATATTATATTGTCTAGACATCTTTCTCTCATTGTGTCTCTGTGTCACTGTTTTCACTCTGATGACAAAAAGTAATCGTTTATGTTTCATTGGAGTGTCTAGTTCTTTGCAAATATCTGTCTTGGCCATCATGGTATTCATAAACGTATCATATATCTTAATTTGCCTTGGGACAATTGGCATTTCTATTTATACAATTGTAGCCATTGAGAAAAGCAGAACGTCTTCTGGCCGGGAGAAGTCTTACTCAGATGTGACTAGGATTGTACATGTTCTTGTATTGTGCATCAGCAGTAGCATCAGAATTCTGTATGTCCTGATGATTATGATGATAGAGCATTTTCTGAAAGCTCAACAATCTGAGATAATTAAGTGGATGATGGTGACCTTTCTCAATTTTAGTGCATCAGTTGACCAATTTCATTTCACTCTATCTTCTCTGAAAACAATCTCTAGGGTGGTGAGGGATGGAAATACATCCCCTGCATGATGTACACAAATGAGAAGTGAAAACACACAACTCCTGCTTATAAAATGACTTCGCTGAGAAGTAGCATTTTGAACCTGTCAAAGTGAAAAATAAATATATACCACAATGCATTTCATATTTATTCACTGGTATGGTATGTGTACACCATGCTCACAAACACAAGGGATGCCTGAGAGAAAGATATACCGTTAGAATGTATATGTGAATAGATATTCGTATGCAATTTGATCCAATCCAGAGTGAACCATGGCATGGTCTGCAATAACTAGGCAATGATTTAATGAGACCTAGACAAATATGAAATAGTTACTTGTTGTCACCTTCAAATATAGTGAAGATCAGCATGAAAAACTTTTCTGCTCATATATATATATGAACCATGGCATGGTCTGCAATAACTAGGCAATGATTTAATGAGACCTAGACAAATATGAAATAGTTACTTGTTGT
>JAUOBU010141070.1:0-13151 GCA_032360585.1 Nereis procera | reverse complement strand
CATGGCTATTTCATCAATTCCCAGCTCATGCTAGTGAGCATGGCTATTTCATCAATTCCCAGCTCATGCTAGTGAGCTTGGCTCTTCCATCTGTACCCAGCTCATGCATGTGAGTTTGGCTATTTCATAAATTCCCGGCTCATGCTGAGTGTAGTTTTTTTCAATCAATACCCAGCAAACACAAAACATCCATAGGACATCCCTCGACATCATGGATGCTACCTCGATGTCAATGATGTTGTGGGGATGTCCTATAGACATCTTGTGTTTGCTGAGTACCCTCATGCTGGTGAGCTTGGCTACTCCATCCTTTTCCAGCTCATGCCGGTAAGCATGACTATTTTTCAATGACCAGCTCATGCTAGTGAGCTTGGCTATTTTATCAATGCCCAGCTCATTCCATTTAGATAAGCTATTCCATCAATTCCCAGCTCATGCTCATGAGCTTGACTAATTTATCAATTCCCAGCTCATTCTAATAAAATCGGCTATTTCACCAATTCCCAGCTCATGCTGAGTTTGTCTTTTTTATCAATACCCAGCAAACACAAGACGTCCATGGGACACCCACACAATATCATGGATGTCGCCTTGATGTCAATGACATCCTGGGGATGTCTTCTGGACATCTTGTGTTTACTATGTACCCAAATTATGCTAGTCAGCTTGGCTATTCCATCAATTCACAGATCATGCTGATGAGCTTGGCTATTGCATCACAACCCAGGTCATGCTAATGAGCATGGCTATTTTATCAATTCCCAGGTCATGCTAGTGAGCATGCTATTTTATCTATCCCCAGGTCATGCTAGTCAGCTTGGCTATTCCATCAATACTCAACTTATGCTAGTGAGCTTGGCTATTCCATCATTCCCAGATCATGCAAATGAGCTTGGCTATTCCATCAATTCCCAGGTAATGCCAGTGAGCTTGGCTATTTCATCGATTTACAGCTCATTCTAGTGAGACTGGCTATTTCATCAATTCCCAGCTCATGCTGTGTGTGTCTTCTCTAACATTTCCCCAAACACAAGACATCCATGAGACATCGGCACAACATCATGGATGTAGCCTAGACCCCAATGACATCGTGGGGATGTCCTATGATGTATTGTGTTCACTGGATACCCAAATCACGCTAGTCAACATGACTATTCCATCAATTCCCAGCTCATGCTAGTGAGCATGGCCATTTCATCAATTCCCAGCTTAAGTTAGTGAGCTTCGCTATTCCATCAATCCGTAGGTCATGCTAGTGAGCTTGGATATTTTATCAATGCCCAGCTCAT
This sequence comes from Nereis procera, assembly GCA_032360585.1. NCBI lineage: Eukaryota > Metazoa > Annelida > Polychaeta > Phyllodocida > Nereididae > Nereis > Nereis procera. Next base: position 11,862 of record JAUOBU010141070.1, on the reverse strand, counting down.
TCCAGTTAGATAAGCTATTCCATCAATTCCCAGCTCATGCTCGTAAGCTTGGTTAATTCATCAATTCCCAGCTCATTCTAGTAAAATTGGCTTTTTCATCAATTCCCAGCTCATGCTGAGTTTGTCTTTTTTATCAATACCCAGCAAACACAAGACATCCCTGGGACACCCACACAACATCACCGATGTCGCCTCGATGTCAGTGACATCCTGGGGATGTCTTCTGGACATCTTGTGTTCACTGGGTACCCAAATAATGCTAGTCAGCTTGGCTATTACATCAATACCCAGCTCATGCTAATGAGCTTGGCTATTTCATCGATTTCCTGCTCATTCCAGTAAGATTGGCTATTTCATCAGTTCCCAGCTCATGCTGTGTGTGTCTTTTCTAACAATACCCCCAAACACAAGACGCCAATAGGACATCCCCACATTATCATGGATGTTATCTAGACCCCAATGACATCGTGAGGACGTCCTATGGACGTCTTGTGTTCGCTGGATACGCAAATCAAGCGAGTCAGCTGGGCTATTCCATCACATCCTGCTCATGCCAGCGAGCATGGCTATTTCATCAATTCCTAGATCAAGCTAGTGAGCATGGCTATTTCAGCAATTCACAGGTCATGTTTTGAGCATGGCTATTTCATCAATTCCAAGCTCAAGCTAGTGAGCTTGACTATTCCATCAATACCCAGCTCATGCTCGTTAACTTAGTTATTTCATCCAGCACATGCTAGTAAAATATTTTTTTTTACAATTTCAAGCACATGCTGAGTGTGAGTTTGTTATCAATACCCAGCAAACACAAAACATCCATAGGATATCCCTCGACATCATGGATGTCACCTCGACATCAATGATGTAGTTTGGATGTCCTATGGACATGTTGTGTTTGCTGAGTACTCAACTCATGCTGGTGAGCTTGGCTACTCCATCAATTTCGAACTCACGCCAGTGAGAATAGCTATGTTTCAATAACCAGCTCATGCTAGTTAGATAAGCTATTCCATCAATTCCCAGCTCATGCTCATAAGCTTGGTTAATTCGTCAATTCCCAGCTCATTCTAGTAAGATTGGCTTTTTCATCAATTCCCAGCTCAAGCTGATTGTGTCTTTTGTATCAATACCCAGCAACCACAAGACATCCATGGGACACCCACACAACATCATGGATGTCGCTTCGATGTCAGTGACATCCCGGGGATGTCTTCTGGACATCTTGTGTTTACTGGGTACCCAAATAATGCTAGTCAGCTTGGCGATTTCATCAATTCACAGATCATGCTGATGAGCTTGGCTATTGCATCACAGCCGAGGTCATGCTATTGAGCATGGCTATTTCATCAATTCCCAGCTCATAGTAATGAGCTTGGCTATTTCATCAATTCCCCGATCATGCTAATGAACTTTGCTATTCCATCAACGCCCCGATCATGCTAGTGAGCAAGGCTATTTTATCAATCCCAATGCCATGCTAGTGAGCTTGACTATTTCATCAATTCCCAGCTCATGCCAGTGAGCATGGCAATTTCATCAATTCCAAGCTCATATAGTGAGCATGGCTATTTCAGCAAATCCAAGGTCAGGCTAGTGAGATTGGCTACCCCATCAATACCCAGCTCATGCTTGTGAGCTTGGTCATTTCATCCAGCTCATGCTAATGAGTTTGGCTATTTCATCAATTCCCAGATCATGCTGAGTGTAGCTTTTTATCAACACCCAACGAACACAAAACATCTATAAGACATCCCTCGACATCATTGATGCTACCTCGACTTCTTGTTAGATAACCTATTTCATCAATTCCCAGCTCATTCTCATGAGCTTTGCTAATTCATCAATTCCCAGCTCATTCTAATAAAATTGGCTATTTCATCAATTCCCAGCTCATGCTGAGTTTGTCTTTTTTATCAATACACAGCAAACACAAGACGTCCATGGGACACCCACACAACATCACGGATGTCGTCTCGATGTCAGTGACATCCTGGGGATGTCTTCTGGACATCTTGTGTTCACTGGGTACCCAAATAATGCTAGTCAGGTTGGCAATTTCATCAAATCACAGATCATGCTGATGAGCTTAGCTATTGCATCACTACCCAGGTCATGCTATTGAGCATGGCTATTTCATCAATTCCCAGGTCATGCTAGTGAGCAAGGCTATTTTATCAATCCCCAGGTCATGCTATTGAGCTTGGCTATTTCATCAATTCCCAGCTCATGCTAGTGAGTAAGACTGTTTCATCAATACCCAGCTCATCTAGTGAGCTTGGCTATTTCCTCAATTCCCAGATCATAGTGATGAGCTTGGCTATTTCATCAATTCCCCGATCATGCTAATGAACTTTGCTATTCCATCAATGCCCCGATCATGCTAGTGAGCAAGGCTATTTTATCAATCCCAATGTCATGCTAGTGAGCTTGGCTATTACATCAATACCCAGCTCATGCTAGTATGCTTGGCTATTTCATCAATTCCTGGATCATGCTAGTGAGCTTGGCTATTTCATCGATTCCCAGCTCGATCTAGTTAGATTGGGTATTTCATCATTCCCAGCTCATGCTGTGTGTGTGTTTTCAAAAATTAACCCCCAAACACGTCCTATGGACGTCTTGTGTTCGCAGGATACCTAAATCACGCTAGTCAGCTTGACCATTTCATCAATTCCCAGCTCATGCTAGTGAGCATGGCTATTTCATCAATTCCCAGCTCAAGATAGTGAGCTTGGCTATTCCATCAATCCCTAGGTCATGATAGTGAGCTTGGCTATTCCATCAATACCCAGGTTATGCTAGAGAGCTTGGCTATCCCATCAATTCCCAGCTCATTCCATTTAGATAAGCTATTCCATCAATTCCCAGCTCATGCTGCTCATGAGCTTGGCTAATTTATCAATTCCCAACTCATTCTAATAAAATTGGCTTTTTCATCAATTCCCAGCTCATGATGAGTTTGTCTTTTTTATCGATACCCAGCAAACACAAGACGTCCATGGGACACCCACACAACTTCACCGATGTCGCCTCGATGTCAGTGACATCCTGGGGATGTCTTCTGGACATCTTGTGTTTACAGGGTACCCGAATAATGCTAGTCAGCTTGGCAATTTCATCAATTCACAGATCATGCTGATGAGCTTGGCTATTGCATCACTACCCAGGTCATGCTATTGAGCATGGCTATTTCATCAATTCCTAGGTCATCCTAGTGAGCAAGGCTATTTTATCAATCCCCAGGTCATGCTAGTGAGCTTGGCTATTTCATCAATTCCCAGGTCATGCTAGTGAGCATGGCTATTTTATCTATCCCCATGTCATGCTAGTCAGCTTGGCTATTCCATCAATACCCAACTTATGCTAGTGAGCTTGGCTATTCCATCAATTCCCGGATCATGCTAGTGAGCTTGGCTATTATATCAGTACCCAGCTCATGCTAGTAAGCTTGGCTATTTCATCAATTCCCCGATCATGCAAATGAGCTTGGCTATCTCATCAATTCCCAGGTCATGCTAGTGAGCTTGGCTAATTCATCGAATTACAGCTCATTCTGGTATGTTAATGAGTTTGGCTATTTCATCAATTCCCAGCTCATGCTGTGTGTGTCTTCTCTAACATTACCCCAAACACAAGACACCCATGGGACATCCGCACAACATCATGGATGTTGCCTCGACCCCAATGACATCGTGGGGATGTCCTATGATGTATTGTGTTCACTGGATACCCAAATCACCCTAGTCAGCATGACTATTCCATCAATTCCCAGTTCATGCTAGTGAGCATGACTATTTCATCAATTCCCAGCTCAAGTTAGTGAGATTGGCTATTCATCAATACCCAGCTCATGATAGAGAGCTTGGCTATTCCATCAATTCCCAGCTCATGCTGCTGAGCTTAGCTATCTCATCAATTCCCAGCTTATGCTACTGAGCTTGGCTATTCCATCAATTCCCAGATCATGCAAATGAGCTTGGCTATTCCATCAATACCCAGCTCATGCTAGTGAGCTTGGCTTTTTCATCAAATCCCAGATCATGTTAAGGAGCTTGGCTATTTCATCAATTCCCTGCTCATTCTAGTTAGATTGACTATTTCATCAATTCCGAACTCATGCAATGAGCATGGCTATTTCAGCAATTTCCAGCTCATGTAGTGAGCAAGGCTATTTCATCAATACCCAGCTCAAGCTAGTGAGCTGGACTATTCCATCAATTTCCCAGCTCATGCTTGTTAATTTAGTTATTTCATCCAGCACATGCTAGTGAGTTTGGTTATTTTTTCAATTTCAAGCACATGCTGAGTGCGAGTTTTTTATCAATACCCAGCAAACACAAAACATCCATAGGACATCCCTCAACATCATTGATGTCACCTCGACTTCAATGATGTCGTTGGGATGTCCCATGGACATGTTGTGTTTGCTGAGTACTCAACTCATGCTGGTGAGCTTGGCTATTCCATCAATTTCGAACTCATGCCAGTGAGCATGGCTATGTTTCAATTACCAGCTCATGCTAGTGAGCTTGGCTATTTCATCAATTCCCAGCTCATGCTAGTGAGCTTGGCTATTTTATCAATGCCCAGCTCATTCCAGTTAGATAAGCTATTCCATCAATTCCCAGCGCATGCTCATAAGCTTGGTTAATTCATCAATTCCCTGCTCATTCTAGTAAAATTGGCTTTTTCATCAATTCCCAGCTCATGCTGAGTTTGTCTTTTTTATCAATACCCAGCAAACACAAGACATCCCTGGGACACCCACACAACATCACCGATGTCGCCTCGATGTCAGTGACATCCTGGGGATGTCTTCTGGACATCTTGTGTTCACTGGGTACCCAAATAATGCTAGTCAGCTTGGCTATTACATCAATACCCAGCTCATGCTAATGAGCTTGGCTATTTCATCGATTTCCTGCTCATTCCAGTAAGATTGGCTATTTCATCAGTTCCCAGCTCATGCTGTGTGTGTCTTTTCTAACAATACCCCCAAACACAAGACGCCAATAGGACATCCCCACATTATCATGGATGTTATCTAGACCCCAATGACATCGTGAGGACGTCCTATGGACGTCTTGTGTTCGCTGGATACGCAAATCAAGCGAGTCAGCTGGGCTATTCCATCACATCCTGCTCATGCCAGCGAGCATGGCTATTTCATCAATTCCTAGATCAAGCTAGTGAGCATGGCTATTTCAGCAATTCACAGGTCATGTTTTGAGCATGGCTATTTCATCAATTCCAAGCTCAAGCTAGTGAGCTTGACTATTCCATCAATACCCAGCTCATGCTCGTTAACTTAGTTATTTCATCCAGCACATGCTAGTAAAATATTTTTTTTTACAATTTCAAGCACATGCTGAGTGTGAGTTTGTTATCAATACCCAGCAAACACAAAACATCCATAGGATATCCCTCGACATCATGGATGTCACCTCGACATCAATGATGTAGTTTGGATGTCCTATGGACATGTTGTGTTTGCTGAGTACTCAACTCATGCTGGTGAGCTTGGCTACTCCATCAATTTCGAACTCACGCCAGTGAGAATAGCTATGTTTCAATAACCAGCTCATGCTAGTTAGATAAGCTATTCCATCAATTCCCAGCTCATGCTCATAAGCTTGGTTAATTCGTCAATTCCCAGCTCATTCTAGTAAGATTGGCTTTTTCATCAATTCCCAGCTCAAGCTGATTGTGTCTTTTGTATCAATACCCAGCAACCACAAGACATCCATGGGACACCCACACAACATCATGGATGTCGCTTCGATGTCAGTGACATCCCGGGGATGTCTTCTGGACATCTTGTGTTTACTGGGTACCCAAATAATGCTAGTCAGCTTGGCGATTTCATCAATTCACAGATCATGCTGATGAGCTTGGCTATTGCATCACAGCCGAGGTCATGCTATTGAGCATGGCTATTTCATCAATTCCCAGCTCATAGTAATGAGCTTGGCTATTTCATCAATTCCCCGATCATGCTAATGAACTTTGCTATTCCATCAACGCCCCGATCATGCTAGTGAGCAAGGCTATTTTATCAATCCCAATGCCATGCTAGTGAGCTTGACTATTTCATCAATTCCCAGCTCATGCCAGTGAGCATGGCAATTTCATCAATTCCAAGCTCATATAGTGAGCATGGCTATTTCAGCAAATCCAAGGTCAGGCTAGTGAGATTGGCTACCCCATCAATACCCAGCTCATGCTTGTGAGCTTGGTCATTTCATCCAGCTCATGCTAATGAGTTTGGCTATTTCATCAATTCCCAGATCATGCTGAGTGTAGCTTTTTATCAACACCCAACGAACACAAAACATCTATAAGACATCCCTCGACATCATTGATGCTACCTCGACTTCTTGTTAGATAACCTATTTCATCAATTCCCAGCTCATTCTCATGAGCTTTGCTAATTCATCAATTCCCAGCTCATTCTAATAAAATTGGCTATTTCATCAATTCCCAGCTCATGCTGAGTTTGTCTTTTTTATCAATACACAGCAAACACAAGACGTCCATGGGACACCCACACAACATCACGGATGTCGTCTCGATGTCAGTGACATCCTGGGGATGTCTTCTGGACATCTTGTGTTCACTGGGTACCCAAATAATGCTAGTCAGGTTGGCAATTTCATCAAATCACAGATCATGCTGATGAGCTTAGCTATTGCATCACTACCCAGGTCATGCTATTGAGCATGGCTATTTCATCAATTCCCAGGTCATGCTAGTGAGCAAGGCTATTTTATCAATCCCCAGGTCATGCTATTGAGCTTGGCTATTTCATCAATTCCCAGCTCATGCTAGTGAGTAAGACTGTTTCATCAATACCCAGCTCATCTAGTGAGCTTGGCTATTTCCTCAATTCCCAGATCATAGTGATGAGCTTGGCTATTTCATCAATTCCCCGATCATGCTAATGAACTTTGCTATTCCATCAATGCCCCGATCATGCTAGTGAGCAAGGCTATTTAATCAATCCCAATGTCATGCTAGTGAGCTTCGCTATTACATCAATACCCAGCTCATGCTAGTATGCTTGGCTATTTCATCAATTCCTGGATCATGTGAGTGAGCTTAGCTTTTCATCGATTTCCGGCTCATTCCAGTTAGATTGGATATTTCATCAATTCCCAGCTCATGATGTGTGTGTGTGTGTGTGTGTGTGTGTGTGTGTGTGTGTGTGTGTGTGTGTGTGTGTGTCTCTTCAAACAATACTAATGCTCTCTTTTCTAACAATACCCCCCAAACACAAGACGTCCATAGGACATCTGCACAACATCATGGATGTTACCTAGACCCCGATGACATCGTGGGGACGTCTTGTGTTCGCAGGATACCCAACTCACGCTAGTCAGCTTGACTATTTCATCAATCCCTAGGTCAAGCTAGTGAGCTTGGCTATTCCATCAATACCCAGCTCATGCTTGTGAGCTTGGTTATTTCATCCGGCTCATGTTAATGAGTTTGGCTATTTCATCAATTCCCCGCTCATGCTGAGTGTGTCTTTCTTATCAATACCCAGCAAACACAAGACGTCCATTGGACATCCCCACAACATCATGGATGTCGCCTTGAAGTCAATGACATCCTGGGGATGTCCTATGTACGTCTCGCGTTCACTGAGTACCCAGATCTTGCTGATCAGCTTGACTATTCCATCAATACGCAGCTCATGCTAGTCAGCATGGCTATTTCATCAATTCCCAGCTCATGCTAATGAGCATGGCTATTTCATCAATCCCGAGGTCTTGATAGTGAGCATGGCTATTTCATCAATTCACAGATCATCCTGATGAGCTTGGCTATTTCATCAATCCCCAGGTCATGCTAGTGAGCTTGGCTACTCCATCAATACCCTGCTCATGCTAGTGAACATGGCGATTTCATCAATTCCCTGCTCATTCTAGTAATATTGGCTGTTTCATCAATTCACCACTCATGCTGAGTGTGTCTTTCTTATCAATACTCAGCAAACACAAGACATCCATAGGACATCCCCATAACATCGAGTATGCCGCCTCGACGTCAATGACGTACTGGGGACGTCCTAAGGACGTCTTGTGTTCACCGGGTACACAAATTGTGCTAGTGAGCATGGCTATTCACCCCGGTCATGCTAGTGAGTTTGGCTATTCCATCAATACCCAGCTCAAGCGAATGAGCTTGGCTATTTCATCGATTTCCTGCTCATTCTAGTTAGATTGGCTATTTCATCAGTTCCCAGCTCATGCAGTGTGTGTCCTACCTAACAACATCCCCCCCAAAAAAACACAAGACGTCCATAGGACATCCCCACAACATCATGTATGTTACCTAGACCCCAATGGCATCGTGAGGACGTCCTATGGACGTCTTGTGTTCGCTGGATACGCAAATCATGCTAGTCAGCTTATCTATTTCATCAATTCCCAGCTAATGCTGAGTGTGTCTTTTTTATCAATACCGAGCAAATACAAGGACATTCCGACAACATCATGGATGTCCCCTAGATGTCAATGACATCCTGGGGATGTCCTCAGGACATCTTGTGTTCACTGGGTACCCAAAAAATGCTAGTCAGCTTGGCTATTTCATCAATTCCCAGCTCAGGCTAATGAGCTTGGCTATCACTTTGATTTCCAGCTCTTCTAGTTAGATTAGCTATTTCATCAATTCCCAGGACATTCCCATCCATAGGACATTCCTCGACATCATGGATGTCACCTCGATGTCAATAATGTTGTTGGGATGTCCTATGGACATCTTGTGTTTGCTGAGTACCCAACTCATGCTAGTCAGGTTGGCTAATCTATCATTTTCTAGATCATGCCAGTGAGCATGGCTTTCGATCAATAAACAGCTCATGCTGGTGAGCTTGACTATTTCATAAATTCTCAGCTCATTCTAGTGAGCTTGGCTATTTCATCAATGTCAGCTCATTCTAGTTAGATTGGCTATTCCATCAATTCCAGCTCATGTTATGAGTTTGGCTAATTCATCAATTCCCAGCTCATTCTAGTAAGATTGGCTATTTCATCAATTCCCAGCTCATGCTTGGTGTGAATTTTTTATCAATACCCAGCAAACACAGCTCATACTAGTAAGCATGGCTATTTCAGCAATTCCCAGCTCAAGCTAGTGAGATTGGCTATCCCATCAATGCCCAGCTCACTCTAGTAAGATTGGCTATTCCATCAATTCCCACCTCATGCTGAGTGTGTCAATACCAAGCATACACAAGACGTCCATAGGACATACCCACAACATCACGGATGTCGCCTTGATGCCAATGACGTCCTGGGGATGTCTTCTGGATATCTTGTGTTTACTGGGTACCCAAATCATGCTAGACAGCTTGGCTATTCCATCAATTCCCAGCTCATGCCAGTCAGCATGGCTATTTCATCAATTCCCAGCTCAAGCTAGTGAGCTTGGCTATTTCATCAATTCCCAGCTCATGCTAATGAGCTTGACTATTTCATCAATTCTCAAATCATGCTAATGAGCTTGGCTATTTCATCAATTCCAAGCTCATGCTAGTGAGCTTGGCTCTCCCATCAACTCAGCTCATGCTAGTGAGCTTGGCTATTTCATCAATTCCCAGCTCATGCTAGGAAGTGTGGTTTTTTTTCCAGTGTCTGATCCAGGAATTGACTCCAAGCAGGGAAATCACCTTTTCCTGAAAAAGGAGGCGTTTCATAGAAAAAAAAAACTCGGCCCTCATCAGCTTTATTTTGTGTGCCTGTGGGAGTGTGTAAGAATTTATACTCTGATGTTGGAGTGATAACAGGATGGTATTGTCTAGGACATGGATCAGACACCCAGGGGTGATCTGGCAGAGAGCTGAGACACCTGTTAAACAAGTCATCAGGGATTTTGAAGATGTTGGATGACCTGAGTGGTCAAGTTGGGCAATAAATCACCAGAGTTCATGCTTCCTGTGTGATTCTGGTGGAGTGAGTGCAGTCTAGGTGACCCTCTTGTTGACATGGAATGGAGAGAGAAAGAGTATGTGTGTATGCATATGTGAATGTGTGATGGGGGATGAGGGTGTGTGAGCGATAGGGAGACAGACACACATAATATCTGATCAAACATTAATTTGTATATCATATCATACAGTACAATACTGTACCATAGCATACACTACCATATCGTGACATACAGTACAGCACAATAATGTAATACAATATACAGTACCATACTGTAACATACCATACAGTACTATATTGCAACATATCATACAGTACCATACTGTAACATTTCATAGAGTACCATACTGCATCTTATCATACAGTACCATACCATAACATATCATACAGCACCATACTAAAACATATCATACAGCACCATACTAAAACATATCATACAGTACCATACTATGACATATCATACAGCACCTCACTGTAACATATCATAGAGTACTATATTATACCATATTATACAGTACCATATTTTAAGGTATACAGCATCACATTGTTATATGTCATACTGTTCCATAGTGTAACATATCATAGAATACTATATGGTGATATATACAGTACCATACTGCAACATGTCATACATTACCATAATGTAAAATATAATATATTAACATTGTAATATATCATACAATACTATACTGTAATATATCATACAATACTATACTGTAACATATCATACAGTACCATAATGTAACATACCATTCAGTATCATAATGTAACATAACGAATCGTACCATACTCTAACATATCATACAGTACCATATTGTAAAATATCAAACAGTACCATACCGTAATATGTCACCCAGTACCATAATCTAACATGTCATGCCGTTTCATACTGTTATAAATGATATGGTGCCATACTGTAATGACGTCGTCGTCGTCGTCGTCGCGGTCGTCGTCGCCGTTGCCGTCGACGTCGCCGTCGTCGTCGCCGTCGTCGTCGTCGTCGTCATCGTCGTCGTGGTTATGGTCGTGGTCGTGGTCGTGGTCGTCACCCTCGTCGTCGTCGTCGTCACAGCCAAATCCGCCTCTGCATCCGCCGCCGCTGCTGCCGCCATTGTTGTTGTCATCGTCGCCATCATCATCATCATCGTCGTCGCCGCCGCAGCCACCATCGCCATCGCCTCCGCCGCCGCCTCTGCCGGCACCTACACCGCCGCTGCTGCCACCATCGTCATCGTCGTTGTTGTCGTCATCGCCGTAGTCATCATCAACATCGTCGTCGTCGCAGCCGCAGCCGCCGCCGATGCCACCATCGCCGCCACCTCCGCCACCACCTACACCACCACTGCCGCCATCGTCACGGTCATCGTCATTGTTGTTGTCTACAACTGTAGTAAGTCATATGGTATCATACTGTAATATATCATATAACACCATACTGTAACTTATCATACAGTACCATACTGCAATATATCATATGGTGCCATACTGTGACATATCAAACAATACCGTACCGTAACATATAACTCGTCGTCGTTGTCGTCGTCATCGTCATCGTCGTCGTCGCCGTCGCCGTCACAGTCGCCGTTGCCGTTGCCGTCGCCGTCGCCTTCGCTGTCGTCATCGTTGTCGTCGTCCTTCTCCTCCTCATGCAGCTGCCGCCATCGCTGTCGTCTCCACCGGCACCTACACCGCCACTGCTGCCACCATCATCATTGTCGTTGTCGTTGCCGTAGTCATCATCGACATCGTTGTCGCAGCCGCCGCCGCCACCAACAGCACCATTGCCGCCACCTACACGACCGCTGCCGCCATCGTTGTGGTTGTCATGGTTGTCGTCGTCCACAACTGTAGTAAGTCATGTTATCATAATGTAAAAAATCATATAATACCATACTCCAACTTATCATACAGTACCATACTGCAATAT
>JAUOBU010139959.1:0-13183 GCA_032360585.1 Nereis procera | reverse complement strand
TTTGAAAGGGATCAATTTGTTTTCTGCAGCAAAAATGCATCCATTTCTTAAGATGACATGAACACGATTTGATTGTACCCCTTAACAATGGAGACTTAATATAAGCTCCACTACTTCCGTCTTAATACAAACTAGTTACAAAACTTGAAAACTCAGGTAATATATGGGTAAGTCATAATCATTCAACCCGAGTTGACATGATCGCTAGAAGCTGGTAGAGGGTCTAGCACTGCATTGGCAAATGACTTGTGGTCCACAATAGGCAGTTTGTAATGGTGCGCGAAAGTGCTGCAAGACTTCCATCCTGCAGCGCGCAAGATAGTGGATGTGGGGAGATGAGCTGCCGCTGCCATTGATGTGGACGACTTTCTAGTAGAATGCAAAGTGAATATATCCCAAGGGATGCCAGCATTGGACATAACCAGGCGGATCCACCTGCTGATGGTGTCTCTAGAAGCCGGGGTATGAGGTTTGAGGCAGATTAGAAACAACCTAGGATGGTTCCTAAACATGTTAGTTCTGGAAAGGTACTTCCGCAGTGTGGAGAGAACACATAATTTGGGGTCCCTGTATCTTGATAAATGCAAGATTTGAGCATTAGAATTCGGTGTCGATGTTTTGAGAGATAGGGGGAGCATGAAACAGGCACAGACTTTAGTTGGTGTCATTTCATTAATATCCATCATGTGCAGAGACTGGCTTCTCTGTCCCTTGATAAGTGCCGTAGGCATGACCAACTTGTGTGTAAGGGCAGTAAGACTCAAACTATCGAGTGGGTACAAGGTTGATAAGTAGTTCAGCACAACTTGTGGATCCCAAATGCAATTTGGTTTTGATTTGATTCCGGAGATGTTGTACACCCCTTTCATAAATCTACTAAGGAGCATGTCATTCCCTAGGCTAGGCCCACCTGCAAGGCTCAAGAAAGTAGATAAAGCAGATCTAGCAGATGCAACAGAGTTGTAGCTCACATCATCATGTGATGCCAGATCAGCTAGGGATTTTAGAACATTCATTATATCATTTTGAAAGGGATCAATTTGTTTTCTGCAGCAAAAATGCATCCATTTCTTAAGATGACATGAACACGATTTGATTGTAGACGGGCGCAATGACATTCAATGAACTTCTGAGAGTTTTGCGGTACTCCCGACAAGCGTGGCTGTTTCCTGAAACACGACAGACCAAAAGGTAGGTCTTGGGCATCAGAGAGTGTGTTTTTGTAGTGTCGTGAGGAAGATGTAGTAGATCCACCAAGGGAGCGAGAACTCATGGATGGTCCACCAAACAGCTTAATAGGCGGCTGAACCAGTATTGTGTCGTCCATAAAGGAGCTACCAGGATCCCCTCGCCTCCATCCATTATAATTTTCTGAAGGACCCTGCCAAGAAGACAAAATGGAGGGAAGGCATAAAAGTTAATGTTCCACCAGCTGAAAGAGAATGCATCAAGTTCAGAGGCATCAGGGTCAGGTTTCCAGGATGCAAATCTCGGCATTTGGCAGTTCAATCTAGAAGCAAAAATATCAAAGTCTGGAACGAAATTCAAGTCATGGAGTGCATACCAGAGTACATTTGAGTCCAATTTCCATTCCGTATTGTCATTGAAGTTCCTGGAGAGAAAATCAGCAGATATGTTCTCACGTCCAGGCAGATGTTGGACAGATATGAAAATGTTTCTGGCTAGCGCCCACGACCATATCTCTTGGGCCACAGAATTACATTCGGAAGAGCAACAGCCTCCCATAGCATTAACGAAAGCCACCGCAGTAGTATTGTCCGATCTGACTCGTATGTGCAAGTCTCTGAAATGATCACATAGTGCTCGCAAGGAGAATAGAATGGCTCTAAGCTCTTTCACGTTAATGTGATCCAAGCTCTCATAAACCGTCCATCTGCCTCCAGTCTGATTCTGGCACATTGAGCCACCCCAGCCCTTATTGGATGCATCACAAAGAATAGTTAATTGAAGAATGGGGAGAGAGATGGGACCATAACTAGATTTGGCTTCCGACAACCATCAATTGACTTCTCTGATTGCTTTACGAGAGAGTCATTTTTGTGTTGAGATTGCCATGGCAAGAGATAAGGGCTCGGTTTTTACAAATTTTGAGCTGGTGTTTGTGGAGGGGTCCGTGTAGAACGGCTATCTTATATGCTTCTATTGTTCCAATAAATCGCATGACCTCATTGGTCAAGATAGTCCTACTCTTTTCAGAAAAGAACATTTTCGGTAAGTGGCATTGAGTTGGGATGTCAGAAAATTCAATTTTCAATCCATTCTCAACGAAGTCAAGTAGTACAGGATCCTTAGTGAGATCTTTCCACGCATTGGAGTAAAAGGGCAAGCAGCCGATAGAGTTAGTGTTCTTACCATCACTCACGTTCATTTGCGATCCTTCCTGGCTGGTGAAGCTTTGTTGGGAGGACATGCTGAAGAACGATCTGCACGATCGTCGCAATCTTCCCGACGATCCCGTTGACGACGACGCCCGAAGTCTCGAGACTGCAGCTGGTTCCCTCTCTTTGAGTAGTTTTCTCGACCGCCCTTTCTGCCTCGGAATCTCTCTTGGTTCCTTTTCTTGCGCTGGACTAAAAAATCCTGCCTTTTATTCTCATATGTGGACTTGTTCTTCCCTTTTGACACAGACCTGGCCAGCTTGGAAGCATTTTGCATGGATGTGACTTGATCTGGTAAGTCATCGCCAAAGAGCAGAGAAGTTGAAGGCGTGGAATATCTACACATACCCTTGTATTCTGTAGCTATGATGCTGCGAATTTGATGCTTCCTCACCCTGTTAAGTCTGTTGGAGGCAGCTGTGAGAGGCGTAATGGCGTCGAGCAGTTCTTTGACAAACGCAGATATGTCTAGTTTATTTTCAGCAATGCAGCATTTAATAGACCTGGTGATGCGAATTATGGCAGCAAAAACAGGATGTTGTAGGCGTTGTAAATCCATGTCGGACACTCTGTAGTCTTGCGGCAGTGACTCCCAAATTTTCTTTCACACGAGGTACAACGAGATGTGGAGTATTTTCCGGAGGTTTACACTCTTTGATCAGTTTAGAGATGTCTTCGTCGGTCAGAGCCTTATGGAGCATCTCCATGATGAGTTTATCAAGTCTATCAGTTAATGGAGCACTGAAGGTAATTTCATCAGCAAAAATACGCTCAGCCTCGGCCAGAAGGGAGGCAGGTTCAACAGAAGCATCAACAGGGGCTATCAGATTAGCAGCAAGAGTGTTGGTATTCATAGTGTCCTCAGCCTGAGCCTCATCATCACTATACACCTCCCCGTCCGAAGAAGTAAGAGAGTCCACATCATTTTCAACCTCAGAGCTGATGTCTGACAAAAGAGGTTCATAACGAACATGCTTACATATCGCTGAGAGGCTGGGGATCGATGTCCTTTTATGTCCACCTTGTTGTTTCAGGTTGGCTGTGGATGCAGTAGCCAAGCACGAAGGGTTAGGACAATCGACCAAAGGTGTGGCCGTTGGCGTCAACATATTACGTAGAGCCTCGAACGAAGAAGCCCGAGGAGGGAATTGAGTAGCCGAGGTAGGTATTCCAGGGGGAACTGACTCATTATGCTGGGATAACAGCAGGTTAGACAGAGAGGATACAGCCTCCGAATGTTGGTTCATCTCAGAGATTGTCTGAAATGACACTTGTGTCTATGAATTTCATATCTGATAAGCCTTCTGTGGGGATCCAGAAGATGCAGTCCCGCCCGGTGTTGTCACCACTGTCCAAGTTAAGCCCCGGTCATACATTCAGTAACCACATACGATTCCCCTGGAACTCTTGTATCTGGAATCATGCCGACAAATCGGCATGATTTTTTGTTTGAATTCCGGATCGAATTACTGCATAACCTCGTATGTCAGCCGTAGGTCAATAGTAGGAATCACTCCGTTTACCACGGAAGTGCGCAGGAGCTTCGTACGACACCAGTCAGAATGTAATAAGATCTCCCTACGTTTCTGTAATAATTAGTAGGATCATCACGAATCACACCGATTCTCCTACGATGCTTGCAGGAATCATACGGAATTCAGTACGTTTGATGCCGATTTATCCGGAATTAGTAGGAATATAATAGAAATCATCAGGAACCTGGTAGGAATTATACCGATTCGAACAGATTTTTGTAGGAATGCTGTAGGATTACTGTATGTAATGATGGTTCCTAATAGGAAATGTATTACAAATCAATTTCTCTCATATATATTACCAGTTCTAAATGCTTTCCGGCCATTCTACATAGATGCTACTGCAGATATGGCGAATTCAACACTTCGATTACGCTTACATCACCTCTCCATGGATCCTCTTCTTGATTTCGATGTTCTGGTGCAGATTGCAGCATGGGAAGAATATGAGGCAGAAGTTCGTCGCATAGCTTTCCAACTTGACCAACAACGCGCTCAGGATCAAGGACGTAGACGTTGTCAACGTCAACATCATTTCTCGGCAAGGCCTTGGCTACTACGTCGTCCTCAACTTGGTTACTTCACACATCTAATGGAAGAACTACCGATGGAAGACGTCACCACTTTCACGAATTTCTTACGTGTGGAACCACGAATGTTCGAAGAGATCGTGACACGAGTAACACCTCTGATTGAGAAGGTGGACAAGTTCTGGAAGAAGTCTCTGGATCCCGGGCTCAGAGTAGCTATCACATTACGGTTCCTCGTGACAGGGAATTTGTAGAGAAGTTTGATGCTTGGATTCCGTGTGGCACACAACACAATTGCAGGCATCATTCCCCAAGTTTGTGAGGCCATCTACCAGTCGTACAAGGATGAAGTCCTTTAACTGCCGAGTACTCCCGCAGAATGGATGCAACCAGAGCATCCTGAAGCAAGCCATAGAGGATGGAACTATTGGCTTCCTACCAGATGATTCTCTGCTCAAAGACAACCAGCCGTTACCTTACTACATCAAGGGAGATGATGCCTTTGCTCTCAGAAAATGGCTGATGAAACCATACGCTCATCGTGATCTGGAGGACACTGAAAGTATTTACAACTATCGGCTTTCCAGGGGAAGATGTGTCATCGAGAATACTTTTGGAATCATGTCTACCCATTTTGGATGTCTCCTCAGGACTCTACCCCAGCAACCACTGGTGGTGGAGAAGATTGTTCTTGCATGCATCTCTCTTCATAACCTGATGCGCATGCGTTATCCAAACCTTCACATCCGGTTCATTGACAGAGAGGACGATAATCGCAATGTGATCCCTGGCGCCTGGAGAATTGGAAGACAGTTGATGGATCTACAAGCTGGAAGAGGGCCACATGCATTGCGTGCTGGCCAAATGCAAAGGGATTTGTTGAGGCAGTACTTTAATTCTCCAGCAGGAGCAGTGCAGTGGCAGCAGAATATGATTTAAAATCATGGGGTTAATTACCTGTGTCCTTTTTAGGACACCCCTCCACTTCCCAAAATAGGTTCATGTTTTCATGCTATTACTGATTTATTTTTAAAGGTATATTTGTAGAAATAAATAAAAAAGTTATTGTATAAAGTTAGAATTCTTCTGACTTCATACATTCTTTAACTAAGTCAGTTATTATGGGTGTCACAGTGAATAGTTTCCTATAATAAAGTCACCTATTTCATTGAAGAACTTGTTGAGGAGAATCACATGTCGTTTTATTTCGTATACATGTGGTACTCTATAAAAATAACTTTGGCATTGACAAGATCAACCTATTTTTGGAATACTGGGCAGCCCTGAAAAGGGTTCAGCTTTTGACGGACTTTTGACAGTTACCTATTCCTATTCGAGAATTGCATTGACCAACATAATTCAGTTAGCAATGACAATTACCTCCCTGTTTTTGACAATTTTTGGTCAGCATTTGGGACAAGTAACCTATCCTTGGAAATTGGGGCAGCCCTGAAAAGGGCCATAAGTTGTATGTGATCCCAGTTAAGATCATTCTGTGGTGTTTCCTTGTAAGAGGTATGTTGGCGAGAGTACTCCAGCATTGGTATTTGTTGAAGTTGGTGTTTCATGCATGACTTGAACTGCCTTGGTAGGTGTCGATGGTGGAAACGTGTCCCAGGAAGTGGTAGCTGTACATGTTGGTTGAAGTCCACACACTGGAACATTGGTGGCAAATCCAGTGGACATCATGGGAGCGGTCTGCATCGAACTGAAGGATGGTCCGGCGGTAGGTTGAAGTGGTTGTTGTTTTGCTGCTTCTTCTGTGTCCTTGATTTGAAGAGATCGCTGGCTGTACGACATCAGCATGTTGAAGGAGTCTTTAAGGTATTCTTCCCACAATGAATCATGAATGGTATCTTGACGGGCGATGATCCATTTTCCCCATTGAAGTAGTTCTGTGTTCCCTGTTGGAGTAGAAGAGACCATCTCTTGGAGAGACTGACAAAGTCGTGTGGCATCTTCGTGCCCTGTCTTGAGAGATTGCCGTAGGATATCATCATCGCTCTTCTTCTTTGGAAGACCGCTTGGTCGTTTTACTGGCGTAGAGGAAGGTGTTTTCACCTTCGGATTCTGATTGACGAGGAGAAGGCCCTGCAGCATCTGCTGGAGGTGGAGAAGTCGATGTTGTCTTGAACGTATGACTCTGCCTTCTGGGAACTCTTACTATGTGCTTGGACAGAAACTGGAAGTTTCTGTAGATGTATTCGTCCCTCTCGGTGAGTTCGACGGGGCCAGAGCCTGACTTCTTCGTATGGAGACGACTGTACCACGACCGCATTGACTCATACCACGTATGCAACTCTTCTTTGCTGCAGTTGATCTTCTCGGCCTGTTCCTCCTAAGGATGATTCTTTTTTGCGACATCTTTGTATGATTTGAGGGCTTTGTTGTAAACCAGCTCGTTTGCTTCCAGAAAAGCCACAATTTCGTTCTCCTCCGCCTCGGAAAAGACGTGACAGGATTGCTTCTTCTTCTCCATTGACGAGCTATCGTGACTGCAGCCGTCGATACTGTTCGTCGGGGTTACATCTTGTGTCGGAGGAGCGTGAACCTCGGCCTGATGTGCCACTTCTTCTGGAGTGTCTTCGGCGCCCATCAGTGGGATGCTCAGTTGGTCCACAACCCTCTTGAGAGAATGGCGAGAAGACTTCTTAGGTGTTTGCTTGGGCGGCATCTTGATGGTTTCCGTAGGAATTTATCCAATCGGATGAAAAGTGAGATCCCCACACCTATATTTATATGTGAAAAAAGGAAGCAAACTTGTAATATAAGCCACGCCCATGGTACCAAAAGAGGCGGAGTCTTGACGTATGGCATTTCTTTAGATTCCACGTGATTCCTACTGCTGACATACAATATTCCTGTGGGAATCCGCGTGAAACGTGCATAGTGATTGATAATTCCGCGCCAGATGTACACGATTCCGCGTGAATGCGACTTTCTCACACTTTATTCGGCGCCAATCCTACTAATTCCTAGAAAGTTACTTGTAATTCTACGTGATTCGTGAGACCATCCTAGTAGTGTCCGCATAATTCCACGCGGTTATGTACAGGCATCCTACAGATTCCCGCGCATATTCGAAACCGACTCACGTGCGAGCGTGAGAAATTAACAAGTACGCGCGCAATTTACCGGACGACAACTTTAAAAAAATGCATGGAACTAGTAGGAAGCCAGTACGTCAAGAGTAGGAATATCAGGATCTGCCTAGGAACTGACCGCGAATACAATAGGAATGCACTAGGAATGATAGGAAACGGCGATCTATCCGGATTGACGCCGATAATTAAGAACAAGCCTTAATTGTCGTGAGGCATTCCGGATACATGGAGAATCCTCCAGAATCAGCAAGATTTATTGAGAATTGATAGGAACCTCGTACGACAAGAACGCCAATTCCGAGTGAATCGGCGTCCAATTCCTGAATGTATGACCGGGGCTTAACGTAACGTTAAAGCTGCTGGAATTGGCGATCTCCATGATGTTGGTTTACGCTGAATATCATTCTCTATTCCTGCCAAAAGTTCATAAAATAGATTTTGTGGTAATCTGGTGAAATTATGGAATCCATGTGGATCGGATAATGACAATTGGGTTAAGAGTACCGCGTACTGTCCGTGCAAAGGTCTTGCCTGCAGCAATCGCTTCATCATTCTCTCTCTTTGACGTCTCGGCCGATGATTGCCGTAGTAGACAATGCCAATAAGTGCCATGGCAAGATCCAATATTTCATTCTCTGCGTCTTGGTTGACCTGTAACAATATATTAGTCAGTAAATGCCTCTGACCTAACGTAAGGTGAGCCATATCTCTCAGACACTGAAAATAAATAGAACATATATTATACTCTATTTCTGAATTCTTGTATATATATATTTTATGTATTCTAACAGTAATAATCAATTTTGAGATAATAGCCTTCTGCCAGCACCACTACCATCACCACCCTCAACACCACCACTATCACCATAACCGTTGCCGCCAACACCATCAACACCACCATCTCCATCACTGGCAAATAGAAAAGGTGACCAATTTGCTTACGGGTATTTTTCTATTTCCATTAATGAATACAAACTCATATATTATTTAGAGGATGTACCACATGAGCAATGGGGTAATATTCTCAAAATCCGTCCATTGTAATTGAATTTTGTTTGTTGTTATTGTTGTAATTATATGTTATGCCTTTTTTTAAGATTTCAATAAATAAAAAATCACATTTGGTACCAAAAAGTGTTAATGTTCTATGACTCTATTTATATGATTTGTCAATTTAGATGGTGAGTGCCACAAACTTATGCCATTCTCTAAGTCAGCAAATATGTCAATGATCAATACTGACGTGGAGAATGGAAGTGCAACAAAAGGGATATCGATACACTGCCGAATCATTTCGTTCTGCCGACGGACACTCCCAGCAGCCAAACTGAAGTACTTTTGTAGCGTCAGACGTTTTTTGCCTAGTTTATGGTCAATATTGTGCCCTCTAACATTCTCCATGTCTGCCCAATTCAAGTTAGTTCTCCAGGAGCCTGGGATAACTCGGCCCTGTGCCGCATCCATATCTAACAAAATGTTATGAATGGCTGGTGCGCGTGCACAAGTGAAATTGTGAAGTACACAACAACAGAGTACTATCAGTCTTACCGTCTCCAAGTCCTGCTGCATACTGGTATGTAGGCAGCGGAAACGATTTACTAAGATGCCAAAGGAGTTCTCAACTACTCTTCGGGCCCTAGAGATCTGATAATTATATATTCGTTCCTCTACATTCAGCAATTTACCTGCTATTGGCTTCATGAGCCATTGCTGGAGAGGACAGGCGTCATCGCCAACCAAGAAGTAGGGCATATTTTGGTTATCCCCGGGTAAAGGGGACAGATCAGGCAAATGAGCGGTACCGTGCTCAAGGGCATCTCTCAGATTACTATTCAGAAAAACCTGCGCATCTGAACAACTCCCGCTACACCCAACATCAAGCCACCTAAAACAGTAGTTGCTGTCTACTACAGCCATTAATACAATAGAATAGAAATGCTTGTAATTATAGAAAACACTGCCGCTATTAGATGGGCATTTAATGCGCACATGTTTGCCATTGATGGCACCAATGGCATGCGGCAGCTGCCAGCGATTCCTATATCTCTTCGCTATTTCAAGCCACGATGCCTGTGTGTCAGGAGTATCAATCATCTCCTCCCAGAAATGTTTGATCAAAGCTGTACAGACCTCGGGAACGAATACCGATATAGCTGGCTGGGATACCCTGAAGCTGTATGCCAGGGACATGTAGCTATCCCCACTTGCCAAGTGTCTTAGCGTACACGCTAATTTTAATGCTGGTATGGGAGATCTCCAGGTGGTTGCCTTCTGTTGAATATCAGGCTCTATTCTTGCAAGAAGTTCATGGAATAGGTTTTGGGGAAAACGCGTAAAGTTCTGAAAGCCATGTGGATCAGAGAGTGACAACTGAGTGAGTAAGACTTTGTATTGTCCATGTAAGGGCCTCGTCTCTAACCACCTCCGCATCCATAGAGCATGTTGCCACCTCTGCCGATGATTGCCATAAAACCACATACCCATGACTGCCATAGCAAGATTCGCATTCTCTTCTTCCGCATCAGCCTGCATCCGCAGCAGAACATTAGCCAATAACTGCCGTTGTTGTAGTGTAAGATGGGCCATCATTGACACTACCAAAAAAGAAAACACAATTTCATAGTATCTCATCAGAAGAAAGAAGGTGTGTTAGATAGCATTCAAGTGTGTATTTCCAGAGTGTAACTACAGACTTAACAACAGTTATCCGGAGAGACTAAGTTTATACAGTCTCTGCGAACGATGCGTGTTCCAAACTAAATATTTTAGAGGGCAATCTCTACCAAATGTACATTCAAAATACTTGAAATCTTCCTTGACAAAATTACTAGCTGGTAATAACAAGTCAATGACACCTTCTGAAATTGAATCTATAAGCCTAGTCGGAGAAATCTCTGACTCAAACATACTCTCCTCGCATGCTATAACATTTTATAAATATTTTAAAAATAAATTTACATTTATCAACAGGCTATTTCTATCGAATATTAGATGAAAATAACATTTTAAATGATTGTATTGATGAAAAACAAAGCCTACCTGAAGCATGGACAGGCTTTGACTGTCTTCTTCCAACCGGCGCATCTCCGACGAGAAATTGTCTGTAATCTGCTGTAATCGGCGAGTATTTGCCGATAAACCACCGATAAACTGCCGATTTTTTGAGAAACGTGCGTCACCTGCTGAAACACGCTGCACACATGCCGGTTAAGCGCCGGTTAAGCGCCGCACTATCACCGATTTGCCGGCGACGTGGACGCGATTTTACCACCGATCGGTTACCGCAGATCGGCGGTATATCGACGATACACAGGCGGTTATGCTCCGCACGGACGGCGCACTACCGCGAGAACATTTATTTGTCCGATAAAGTGAATCGGGATTGAATCGGCACACAATTCAGGCAAGATTTTTGGCGAAGAGAGAGCCGATGATAGGTCCCTTTTTTTATTTTGTAAAATCAGGAGTGCATCGGCTATGTGTAATAGCGGCATGAAGAGGGGGTTGCAACTAATGCTTCAAACTACCAACCCATCAGTGTTTTACCTATAATATTCTAGTTGAAGAACAAGCAGGGCTTAGAAAGGGTTTCTCGACTGACACATGCATGGAGGGTTTTTTGCACCATGTTATGCATAATATGGATTCAGGATGTGTCAGTGGGGTGCTCTTCCTGGACCTGAGCAAAGCATTCAATTTGGTAAATCATAAGCTATTGTTGTGCAAATTAGTGAGAATGGGCCTATCAAAAGAAGCCACTGGGTGGTTTGCAATATATCTATATGGTAGAGAAAAAATAAAAAGTACAATCATGCGATCTTGAATGGTCATGAAGTTACCCGTGGTATGCCCCAAAGATTAATCCTTGGGCCTTTGTTATTTATTCTGTTCATAAATGACTTTACGAAATGTATACATCATGGTCAAGCATCGCTATATGCAGATGAAACTGCTATTACTGTAGCCAGCAAATCAGATTTGGAACTGCAACTGGCATTACAATAAAACCTCTATAGAGCAGCTATGTGGATGGTGTTAGGTAATGTAATTTGATGTCGAATGAGTTGAATACAATTTTAGTTTTCTTTTTACTGTAGTACCTTTGACTACGTCATTGTTTGAAAAGGTTTACCTGAATCTGAACAGAGTTTAGATCTGGATAGCAGTGTAGATTGAATAGAACTATCTGAATATAATCTCTGCTGAGAAAGACAATGTTCATGGCCAATCATGGATTGAATTAGTGATCAAGACAGATGCTTGTTGGCACTGTAGGGTAACAACCCTGGCGTGACACTTGGCCTTGGTGTCAAGGACGATTCGGCTCATTATTGACCAATTGGCGTATGAGTGACGTAATGGAAAATTGCTAGCTTGCCATTGAACGGCAACATGGACACATAGTCCAGAGACACATGGTTGATTATTTTGATTGTTGAGAGGTGAGGAGGCCATGACTCTGCAAGCGGTAGGCTCAGAAGGAAGAGGTAGAGCTCTATGATTATGAGAGGTCGGTAACAGGAGATTCACAGGATGAGATCAAGAGTGTGAGGAAGAATCATTTTGGAGGAAAGGAGTACTCAGAGAAATAGAAATAGAGTACTGAGAGAACCAAGACAATGATCCATTAGCCTAATAGGCTACATATAATGAACTATCATTATACAGGGGAGGACACAACCACGATTGACTGAGTTGTTATCGATCATGGTTGTCTTCTAGATTACAACATCACATTCTCAATATTGTGTGCCATGTATGTATAACCCTTCTACCTGGCCTTTATCCTATTGATCCAGTGTAGTAGAGAAGTAGGACCCAGGAGACTTGGTGAAAATCCTCATTGCTTATCAGAGTATGTGTCTGATAACCAAACCTCTCACAGAGTATAGGAGAGGCATCACATATAATGTCAAGAGGCGTACAAGGTACCAACACATCCGCATCTGACCGGGTGGTTCTTTGAATCGATCCTAACCGGTGTGGCTAGATCCCGGAATCTTTGAATAATACAGATATGCCTATACTTGGGTTAGATCGGGTTAAGAGAAATGAGTCAGTGAAGCCCAGGTATGCGACAAATACCAGTATAAACAAGCAAGACAACAGTATCCTAAACGAAGAGCATGTTATATAACAGTTCTCGCCATTTATTGCTCATGTCGCAATCAACTTCATCGAAATGTAACCATTGTCCCGCCATCTTATCCTGCTAGGGACGTTTATTATTTTCTGAGTTACGTGCAAAAGCCTACAGTGGATGGCACAGAGCCAGACACAGATGGCCTATGAAGAGATGGACCAATAATGTTGAACTGGAAATGACCAGAATTCCACAAAAAAGTCGACTTTCTCTCGCAAAAAGAGCTACTCGACAAAAGATCATATATGGTAAAACAGTATATTCATGCTTCGCAGGTCAAGGGTTAACCATGCCGCTAGAGTCCAAATAGCATGCGTGGCATCATTGGTTGTGAGAGTTGATGGTGTGATTATCTATTCTGCATGGTGTAATACTTATTACAGTGGGCATCTGGGTAACGCATGCTAGCCGTACATTATGCTGCTTATCACAGTGCTGTATGGAGACCAGGCAGGGGGCCATCGTTATGATG
>JAUOBU010138850.1:1701-13192 GCA_032360585.1 Nereis procera | reverse complement strand
GGGGAAGGCTAGCAGCCCCAACTGATGGAAAGGGGGCAGCGCGCGTACACCTAGGGCTGGAAGTCTTCCTTAGGAGCCCTCTTCTTACCCCTATTTGATTTACTTGCCTGAGGGGCAGGAGGTGCTCCTACTATCGGAATGGGAGCTGAGGAGTCCACATTGAGTGTTTGGACTCTGCCACAGCCCTTGTTGCCTGAGTGTCCCCGACCCCTTGACCTGGGCTTTCTGTCCTTCTGGGTCTGGGCCTGAGGGGCAGACTTATGAGCCCTCTTTGTGGGAGGGGACTTAGTGGAGCCGAATCCTCCACGAAGTTCCCTTTGCCATTTGGCCCGTTCGAGGGCTTGGACTTATGCTTGGTCCAGCTTGCCCCTGAACAACTCCTCATTCCCTAAGGGCAGTGAACAGAGTTGGGCCTTTGTTTCGGCATCAAAGGGCAGTCCCTTAAGGGGCAGAAGCATGCCTCACCAGCTCGAAATTTCCCACAACTTTTTGGGCAATGGAGGCGTGTTCTAAGGCTTGTAAGCCCACCTTTATAGCCTCTTCAGCCTTTGCTTTCAGGTTCTGGTCCTCAGACTCATGCTCCAAGGCAGACAGTCCTGCCACTAGGGCATAGTCCACATAGGACGGGACTGCCAGTTGCTCTCGGAGAATGCTCTCCTCAGGCGAGGCCTTGAAGGAGCTAAGGGGCATCTGGGTATAGAAGGCCAGGTTCCTATCAGGCTGCAGAGGGCTAATGAGATACCCTTGGGTGGCCTTTGGAAGCCCTGACCTTGTACCTACGAGGGGTACAGCCGTAGATAGAAAGGGGCTGAAGGTCTAAAACTTTTCTCTGAGTCCCCATTAACTGATTTAGGAAGGGATAACTCAGAAAATGGTTGTTCCTGAGAGTATATTTTCCTAGGCAACTCATTCCCTTGTATGTGTCTATTCAGGTGATCCTGAATTCCTATCAATAGGGGAGACAGAGGGAGGGCAGACTCAAGCATATATTTGACTTGATAAGACCTGCACTCCTGTTCGAATGAGGCATCGAAGGATGCTACGGCTAACCCCTGGGATTCAAAGGTGTCTGAATCAGGCTGGGGGACACTCAGGGAGTATGTCCCCCACAAACCTACAAAATTGCTTCATGCATCGCTTGGACGAAAACTTTTCGTCATCTTCACCCCCTGAGTTATCTTCTCGAGTGACCTGAGGAGTCTCAGTAACAGAGTTCACTCTCTCCTTCAAGTCTGCCAACTCGGCCCTGAGGGAGGCTATTAGGGCCTGGGTCTGTGTGCCAGGGTCAGAATTCTTGTAAGCACCTATGACAGCGAGATTATTATCATTAGTGGCAGTAGAAGGTATACCATTAAATCTGCTAGGTTGAGAGTGGTGTCTTGGAGGGGATGGAGAATCGCTAGGGGGAGATATAGAGCTATCATGCTCCTGCAAACCAAACATTTCAGTGAGCAGGGGCTTATGTACCCTGGAATGCTGGGTCCTGTTATCAGGACTAGAATGGACGAGGAAAGGCCTCAGCATTGGTTTAGACCCTTTATAAGGGCAACTAACAGCACTCCTGGGGGAAATAGAGCTCCTAGGTGGTCTCCTAACCGAATCAATTAAAGAGCTACCTAAGGAGCTGACAGCTTCTTTATCATGGTACCCGAGTCCTGGTTTTGATCCAGTTGGGAATAGAGGTGTCTCTCTATACTTACAGACAAGTCTAAGGGGCTTAATATAAGCAGGCTGTATATGACTAGTATTCCCTGAAAACACAGGACTGGTGGTTTGGACTACTTCCTGAGTTGAGAACCCTAAAACCTGAGGATTTTTGAGGGCAGAGTACCCCTGCTTTGCTGGGTGTACTTGTTTCTCCTGTGACTGAGGGAGGTCCAGGTAGTTCTCTGGAGAAGACTCCAGGTGTACCTGAGTTCGGGCAGGATGCTCCAGGCGCTCCGGACACCAGGAAGGTTGCTCCGGGCGGACCGGGCTCCGGGCAGTGCGCTCCGGGCAGACATGGCTCCGGGCAGCATGCTCCGGCGCTCCAGGCACCAGCAGGTGGCTCTGGGCATTCCGGGCTCCGGGCAGTGCACTCGGGGCAGACCAAGCTCCGAGCAGTATGCTCCGGGCGCTCTGGGCACCTGAAGTGCTCCGGGTGCCAGGCAGGAAGCTCCAGGTGCTCAGGCACCAGGCAGAGCCCTCCAGGCATTCCGGGTGCTGGGCAGGGTGCTCTGGGTGCTCTGGTTGCCGGATGGGAGACTCAGGGCGCTCCTGATGAAGAGGCAGAAATTCCTTCAGCTCCATGGCCTGGGCAGGTAGCTCCAGGTGGGGGGCACAGGAACTCGCGCTCTTCCTAGCCTTTTCAGATGAGGTTTTAGGGGCTGGGGGTCTAAAGGACCTAGCGGAGGGCCTATGAACACCAGAGTGAGAACTCTTTACTTGTTTTGACATAGTATCCCTATCCAAGGGAGTTACCCCTAAACTGCCTGAGGAGGCAGGAACCTCTCTCCTGACCTTCTTACCAAAGGAGGGCCTAAATGTAGGGCCAGACTCAATGCTGGTAATGGATCTGGCCCTCCCAGTCTTGCTAAGAACTACAGAGCAATCTTTCAATGCTTGGCGACCCGCTGGCGCAGAAACTGATGACTTTATACCAGGCGAAGACCTAGACCTCTTATGAACTTCCAGAGGGAGGGAAACTGAGTTATCCTCAAGAGGGGTTGGAGGGCCTCCCGGCGAGCTACTGTGATTCAAAGCAGCACAGGGCTAGGCCCTGTGCTTTCTCCTAGAGAGAAAATTAGCCCATTCTTGATCTGTCCAATTAGAACAAACATCACAGAAAACCCAAGGGCTATTTACTTCAGGGGCTCTGCATGAACGGCAGGCTGAGCACTTAGGGTGGGGATCCCACACCTGCGTGAAGTGCCCACAGCCTGGAGCATGAATGCTCATAACGATGGAGAAATTCACCTACAGAATAGAAACTACAGCACTCCTAGGGAACACAACGAAACATGAACCAAGCAGAAATCGAGGCTACAGGGAGTTAAACTCCACTAGGCAGAAGTGAGCAGGAACACAGGTCTGACTAGTGAACTGACATCATATCAGACAACCATCAACTCCGTACGATATGAAAATCACAGCTTACATCCCGAAGGACCAAGCATTTTGCATGTTCAGAGGATACAACAATATATACAAATATACACAATATACAATCAATACAATAACATACTAACAGCTAGCTAGCCAGGAAAAGAAGCTGGTACCATTACCTCAGAGAATGTGCCTTCATAACGTACCAAAAGACCCTGAGATAAGGGGTCCCCGGGGACGCACCCCAGCAATGGGGAGGGCCACCCCGCTCCACGGAAGGAGTGCGAGCGCCTGTGCGAGTGCTACCTAGTCTGCCTGTCTCAATCCACGCAGCCAGGGAGTGCGCGCTCCCGTGTGAGTGTAGAATCCTTGTCGTGGTAAAAACTCCTGAATATTTCTGGAATGTGAAGCTCTGGACCCTTCTGGCTGCACAGGATGGAGCACAAAGCCTGAGGCTAACTGTCCGTGCAACCAAAAAGGTTGCAGGCAATTTCAGTGACACTCAGAATGAATATTACTGGGAGAGCCAGGGCATTTTTCAACAGCCATGACAAAGCTGAAAAAGGAGTTGTTGCGAAGTTCGATTGGAGGTGGTTACCGCCTGGGGATGCATAATTTGAAGGAGAGATGGTACAGTATCTGACCTCGATATTATGGAAGCTAATTCAAAATCTCAGTAGCCCCTCATCCGATTAGGTAGAGGTGATATAATTTCATAAAAAATGCCATGTAACCCAAAGAAAAAGATGGCTGAATAGAAAAATGTGTCGCATTTTGCTTGAAATCATGGTTGCCATGGTCACCATAGCAACTGTCCCCTTAACAATCCTCAAAATAAAATGTGTCTCAAAGTCCAACCTCTCAGCTATATGTCTAACATGTACCTTCAATGGTTAGTGGTGTTGAAGTTATCACAAACTCAATGTCTGTATCCGATGGAATATCCACCCTAAATTTGCCATTTCTGCATCAATATCATGAGTTGAGCCGGCCAAGCATGTTCTAGTGGGCAAGCATGATAAAATCACCTCGGCTCTTATTCCTTTGCACCCCACCAAGGCCTCAGGGCCCCCTGAATCATTCTCTTCTGGTGCCCAGAGCCTGGAGCTCCATGCCCGGTGCCCATTGTCACCCACCCGGTGCTTCCTGTCCAGTGCCCGGTGCCTGCAAGAGAGCTCGCTGCCCAATGCCTGGTGCCCATTGCCCGGTGCCCGTTGATAGGTGAGGTAAAAAGTTCTAGGCCCTCTCACAGCTCTTTCAGCAGTGCTGAATTTTCTCCAATCCTGCTAGGGATTCCACGTCACTACCTGAGACCAAGGAGACTTTGCAGGCATCTGGTGCCTGGTGCTCAGTGATACTGGTTCTCTGCCCAGTGCCTTCTGCCCCGTGCTTGGTGCCCAACGCCCAGTGCCTAGTGCTGACAGCTTGCTGCCCAGTGCCCAGTGCCCGGGAAGCAGTCTTTGGTCTCTAATAAGAGTTGTACATCTGTGACAGGCTCTTCTGGCATTAAACATGGTATCAAGTCAGGTCCACACTGCTCATTTCTCAAAAAAAGAGACTTGGCAGAGGTATGTCATTGACTCTCTTCCAAAGACCATTTCTGGTTATCCTGAGGTAAGTGAGGATGATACCCATGAAAACAGGCACAATCACTGTTCGCCTCCTTCGGTTCAGAGATTCAACATCCCAGATAACCAACCTCATTTTCACTCTCCTCCTCCTCCTAGGTAGTACCCCACACCACTAGGAAGCCATTTGAACCAACAGCTATGCTCCTGAGTGCTGAAATGCAGACACAAGCCCTCATCGCGGCAATGAAGGCCGAAATTGCAGACCTTGAAGAAGAAGTCAATCCAGCATAGGAGAATGCCAAAGACAACAGCGAGCTTCCAGTGTTTGTGTGTCCTTTTCCAGACTCCAAAGCTCTGGGCATAGTTGTGCTGTTGTTCTATTGGGACAACCTCATAACGACGTACATCTTTTCCCTGACAGCCCTTGTCAGGGATGTCCTGTCAAAGCTGAGGGGTCTGGACTTGACCCTGATCTTGAGAGCTCCCAATCTTGGTTCCCAGACCTTCAGGAGCTGTTAATAGATCTCCCAGTTGAGATACCACTGACATGGAATGTCTTGACACAAGTGGTAAAGAACAGGAGAGTGAACCTCAGGTTTTCATCTGTTTTTTATCTGGCAGACCCTCTCCAATAAGGGTTTCTCAGCAGCGGTGGCACAGTGGGTCAGTAAACCTACCTGCTCGAGCACATCATCACTTCACAACTCAAGTGTTTTTTTTCTGGTGCAGAGACCATAGAGTGGAACCATCAAATCTCTCTGCACCAAAGTAACTAACTTTGTACTGTCCCTTTGGGAATCAGGTTTATCACCTGAGAGTCTGTGGGTATCGCACTGCACTGAACTCACCCATACTCGATGCTCAGTGTTACAAAGCCATGAGATTGCTGCCCTGCTGGAGAATCTTTATATAGAGAAACAGGTCCAGTTCAAGGAGATACCTCAGTGAAACCTCTCTTTGGGACTCTCCTTCCTCAAGGGTGCTCCCTTTGAGCCCCTGGAGCAAGCTTTCATTCTGGACCTATCAAAGGAGACAGTCTTTCTAACTACTGCAGCCTTGAAGATGATGCAAAGAAATCCATGCCTTTTCAGGTGCGGATGGCACTGTTAGATTAATTGTCACTGTTAGATCTTTGTCAAAGGTGACTCTGGTTCAGCTATCTAGCTTTTAGCTAAGAACCAGACAACCAAGTTCAGTTCTTCTTTCATGGAGATACCCGCACTTCTACCAAAAAAAGGGTAACCCTCACCTTGCCAATGCCCTGTGTCCTGTTTGGGCATTGTGCATATTTATATGGATAGGGTGAGCAGTTTCAGGGGGACTAGGAAGCAATTGTTTATCCCCCTTAATCCCTCTGCGACTGGAGATATCATGCCGAGTTGCTTCACAGCTTGGATTTGGCCAATCACCTCTGACTTGCACGCTGCTTTGGAGTAGGCTTCATTGCCTGAGGAACAGATCTTGGCCAATGAGGTAGGAGCACTAGCCACTTCATGGACAATTTTCAGCAAGTCATGTTCGGTGTTTGAGATAATGCAAGCGGCCTTTGGAGGTGATCTCACATATTTGCTAATCAGTATCTCAGGGATTTGTTTGGTCAAACCTTCAAAATGTACTCCCTAGGCCCGATCACAGCTGGCCAGGCAGTGGTTCATCCTCTGAAGCAAGTACGCATGTATAGAGTTTATATATTTTATTCAATCTTCTTACTATGGAGCAGTGTTCTTATTACATTGGTGTCATGTTCACCCAACACAGGCCAGTCCTGGATGGGAATATATTGTATATTCAAGACTAGGTAGTTTGCACCTGGAATTGTCATGATCATCTAGTGTGAACTAGAGGTACCTACCATTGAGTCCATCCAGAGTGATCAATTTTTGGAGGACAGTCTAATATATTTATAAACTAGGTAGTAATACTTAGCTCTGACATTTTTCTCTTGCTAGGAGAGAACTGTCTTATGCAGTCATGGGGAGGTTGGTTTTGCTCAATTCCTCCCACGTGACATATTCTATGCATAATATGAGGGAAATATGGTACAGTATCTGATTCCCCAGATTGTTTATCTGATCTGGAGATCATTACTTCCCATCTCTCCCACAAATCAAGTGCCCTCCCATCCATCCCTGATTGAGCTGCACTCATTGAAAAATACACGAGTATAGCACTAGATTGCTCCAACTCCACTTTTGAGTTTAGACGCTCGATGTCAGGGAGTGGGATGGAAGGTTGCACTGCTCTTTAGGAAGATTTTATTTTATATATCTTCAAAATGAGTATTTTCATGAAATTTGAATGGAGGTGGTTAACGCCTGAAAATGGATGATTTGAGGGAGAGATGGTAGGTACAGATAATAGATGAACAAGCGCGGGGGGAGGGGGTGGAATGTGATGAAATAATGAAAGGATTTACCAACAGATGACTATCTGAGTGCACAAGGCTTCTCCTGACAGATGCACAACAGTAGATCTGTACAGGCGATATCTCTGACCGGCACAGACATCATTGAATGGCAAGTCAGACAGAGATTGTGATGAAACATGACCTCCCCTAAATTTGACAACTATGATATTGCTCACTGTGTACTTATCAGTTTATGTCAGGCTTGCTCGGTATCTTCAGTGCGTGCCAGCACGAATCATCACATTGATATAGGGTTTGTAGTCGAATTACACAGCAATCCTCCAACAAAATCTAATATTATTCTGTGATAATGACTGGAATGCATCAAGCTAACGATCTCGATCAAGATTTATGCCAATACTGGACATGTATATTCATGGTATTTACTGTAGTCAGACAACGGGGCGCCATGTTCATGAAATATGCTGGCAACCCCATTAAATATGATCATTGCAATTGACGCATCATTGCTGACCTTGACCTATCATATCCCTGAATACCTCAGCATGTATCATGTGCCTTGGTTCTTGCTATGTCATGCCAGTTGGAGTTACCCAGCAATAGCAGACGTCCTCTGGTGCCAGCATCCTTCAATCATGAAATGAGACTATTCCTATTTCCCATCTCAATCCTTGCTTGGGCATTCGAATTCGCATATGACATTTCGTCTTCCAATCGTCTAGTTCACTAGACGGCCTAAAGTAAAAACAAAAATATCCAAAGTTAGTATTCATGGCCAGACGCATTCCAGCAAGATGAAATCAGTCTCGTGCGATCGCCTTGTATTCACCTTGTCTGATGACACCGACCCAAATCTTCACCCGCTTGCACCTAGGAGAAATAAATCTCATATCACGGTCGATCATATTCCATGAATTGTGACTCGTTTGTCTGTGGTATGCAAAGATGTGGATGTGATGTGTGGGCATGAAAGGCTTCTCTATCTGCCTTTTCTAATTGAACAGATTGTCCAAAACTATGTACACATCCCCCAACTATGAGGTTCTAAAGGCTTCTTATTGAAGTTCTGATCTTGTGACGGAATCATCACCAAAGCATTCATCCTGGAATGATGTTTTTGTACAACTTTTGGAATCGTAGAGTCCGTTGTGACATATAATTTGAATCAGTAATGGAAGCAAAAGGTATGGTTTACATGTAATTAGATAGAAGGCTTTTGTCAGTGTTGATGTTGGTGATTTATCACCCACAGTTCTTACATAGAGCCACAGATATAGCTCGCAATATAGATCCAGTACAGGGACTCCCCATTCTACAGTTCGTCACCATAGCTTACCCGAGAGAAGTTGAATTGATATCATGTGGTTGTGCAATGCAGACAGACTGTGGTTAGGTTTATTGATTCGCTTGGCTTCTGATCCGTGAATATCCAATGTAATAGAGATGAATCGATGGATCACTGGTGCTAATGAGACCAATATTTATGCGGATATCACGATCGTTCCTAATTATGAGCACTGATAAATACATCCAGCACTCAGCTGATACATTTATTCACAGACTGAAAACACTGCAGCAACTTCATTTATAAATTGAAATACCGAAACACGGGCGCAATAAAGTACAAATAATTAGGGTGAGAGAAAGATGGTGACATTACACAAGTCAGAGACACCAACTGGCGATGATCCTACCATATTGTGGTCCATATATTCTCAGTCCTGACATTGCAGATCACTTCTTGGAGATCCATGACACAGCTTGGAAGACTGTCAACACCAAAATTCCATCGTCATGATGCCTTCCGGTCTCTATTTTTTCTCTCCACATTTTGATATCCATCAGAGACCGTCAATCCTATCGTCCTCTCGTCCTCAACATCGTCACATTTTATGTTCTCATCATCGTCATAGTTCATCTGTTTCATCGTCCTCATCTTCTTCATATCCATACATTCTCGACCTGAGATTGGCTCGACCCACAAAGCAGCTTCATTTACTCTCCTACCTTTTCTTTCGACTTGGATGTGTCTACTATCGTTAGCTTCTTTGCACTTTTCCCCTTCTTCTTTAATATGTTGGGTTTCATTGAGCTAGTCGCTGATATACTGTGCTTGTTGTATCTTCAACTCGAGAACCACCTTCTGCTATCAAAAATAAACTATGACGAATATCAAGAAATTGGGTGAATATAGCTCGAAGTCGCACCTCGAAGTTCCCTCTAATGCTCAGCAATTACTTGCAATTTAACATCTGTATAGTCTTATCGACCTACGGCGATTATGTGGGTCGGCTCCCCATAAGTTTAGAAGTGATTTAACTACACAGCCTGCAATGTGACTCATATATTTTCGGTATTGAACTGAGGGACAATGACATTTTGTGATACTTGTATGGGAGTCGAAGTCATTTTCGGCGACGTCCAGTGACAATTATGAGGGTCTAAGTGCCATTGAAATAGTACCAATATTCATCCGAATGATGAGACCACTTTTTCATGGTGAGAGGACCACGAGAAGAACTCGAGAAATGTTTTGTAATGCCCTATCTGATTGAAGAGAGGACAAGATGATTTGTAACTTGTGCATAATTTGTCCAGCGGTATTGATGATGAGGCTACAGGCGCCAGAAGGCCTAATCTCAGTAAGAAAAATACTGCCTTGTAACCACTTCCTGTCATTCCTAGTGAAAGGTAGTTTTTGCTCGAAAAGCATCTGGCACTTATAAACAACTTGAGAGTTTCAAACAGACTGACGTATAACAGAAGGAGGGACTAACTGTCATTCCCAGAAAAATTGCAGCTCCTGGCCCAAATCATTCAGGGTTACATTCACAGATCATTCCCTAGATATGGCCAGGATGACATTCTCTCGAAACACCACAGCTACCATCATTCCTGCTCATGGTTCATTGGCGGTAATCATATCATCTTTTTATTTGCGTTTTTCATCAGCTATCAGACTGCATCCAAGTAGCAACTATTTGCCTGACTTGATTGCCTGTTACGTGCCTTGTGGGTTCTAATTATCAGATATGAATTGAAACACATTGTAATAATCCCCACCAAGCTGTCTCCATAGACACAGAATGCCAAAGGCAACAATTCTAATTGTGATGAATCTGTACTTAACGTCATGTAAAAGCCAACATGCAGTACAATCGTTGATGACCCTTTCAGAGCAGATCTCAGTGAACAAGGGAACAGCCATGATAATATTATTAAAGGGCAGTCTTTATTCCTAGCTTCGTTTGATGAAACTGACTCAATATAGGTCTGACCCCTGCCCATCCTGCTCGAGCTGAATTTATTCTGAATCAAGCTACATGTTAGAGCAGCTATGTCACTACGGTTCCGTGTTCACTCCGCTGGCAGAGGAGCGATAACACAGCAGTTCCGTGTTCGGCCTGATCATGCTCAATAGACTCTCAGTCGAAACATTGCACGTTGGAGGAAAGATGAAACAGCTGTTCCAAGTTCCGCCTACTGGCACTCAATTTATTCTGAATCAGCTGTTCCTTCTTCAGCCTGCTCGTGCTCAACTTATTCTGAATCAACAAATTGCATAACAGAGTGAAGAGGACACAGCTGTGCCAATTTCAGCCTGCTAGCACCCAATTTATTTCGGATTAACAAATTACTTATTAGATGGTGAATGACACAGTTGCTCCATGCTTAGCCTGCTGGTGCTCAATATATTCTGAATCAACAAATCGCTGTTAGAGGGAGGATGACGAAGCTATTCCATGTTTGGCCTGCTTGCGCTCACTTCATTCTGAATCAACAAATTGCTGTTATAGGGAAGATGACGCAGCTGTTCCATGTTCAGCCAGCTGGTGCTCAATTTATTCTGAATCACCAAATTGGCCGTTAGAGGGAAGATGATGCAGCTGTTCCCAGCTCGGCGTCCTCGTGCTCATTTTGTTCTGGATCAAAAAATTGCATGTAAGAGCGGTAATGACACTCTGGGGGAGAAGGGGTGAATGTATGGTATCATATCGGACTCACATAGGACCTGGGAAATACCGTCTAAATTTTTACCAGCTAAATATCACGCTCTCAACGATTCAACAGTAGCATCTTATTTCCCAATATTCAATAATTGACAAATGAAGGCATGCTCCACCGGTGACAATCTCTGGGCCAGTGTTCAACCTTGAGCAAAGATTACTCATATACAGTGCTCATCCTATAGACCGACATCTGTGCCTTATCGAAAATCGATTTTATTTGTGTTTGATTCACCCCTCTCACACCCAGGACCCCAATATCACCTTTAGATAGTTCGTCTTTCAAGTCCAATTGAATAGCTTCTATTAGTGCGTTGATTTGATTGAATTGACAAACCAAACGAACTCTGGCAGGGAATATGATTTGGCGATATGACTGTTTCAACGATTCCCAGCTGATGAGCTAAGTACTAAAGTACTAAAATACAATAGACGTAAGTTTACGTTTCTGTGATCTAGAG